>JABCKI010005734.1:0-71239 GCA_018282025.1 Sphagnurus paluster
TCAACCTTCTCCCCTCAGTCTATCTGAGTTCTTTTCTATTTGTAGTGGTGTCCTAGTATGTCCTTGTGACGAAGCGTCGCCCTAACAGTTTTAGGCGTATCTGAACCATATCCGAACTGCGGTACAGATACAGACAGATCTCGGATGCATCCATGTTAGTCCCTAGTCTAATCAGGCCAACAGCCTTCCCAACTTAGAGTGTCGGTACGTGGTACTTCTGTTGCGACACAAACAGCACTGGGCCTACTCTTCATGTGCCCGACTACTGCACTGGGGTTTCTCCGAAGATCTGCCTCCAAGCCTTATAGCAACTCTAGTTGTGTCGGACTCAATGTTACACGATTTCGAACAAGCGCTTGTTGTGTATAGTGGAAGTACAATGTTGGTGAACATTGAGTTGAGGTGGGGTAGGGTGGAGAAAGGAAGTGATGGGAATAGGAAAGGGGGTGAGAATAGAAGTTGAGAGTGAGTGACGTGGGAGGGGTAGAGGGAGGGAAGGGAGAGGGAGGGTAGGGGCAGATGATGAACGTGGGTGTGAGCGGTGTGGGATAGCATTGAGCTTATGTTAGGCAACTCAATTCACAGAGCTCACAAGTGCCAGCAGCGACCAGGGCTGTTCCGACCACACTAGGAGATGAGGTAAGAGGATGGTATTAACCAGCTCGAAGCTGGGGATCTACTATGAAGTACAAGCTAGTTATATACCACTACGAGGCTGCGGCATGAGGGAAGTGCATGTATGTACACGTAACTACTGATCACGTGTAGATAGATAGTGGTCATGTGTCTATAGATAAGATTGAAAAATAAATCGTAACATATATGACACGAAATATAAGAAATATAATGTCTATGAATAATTTGATGTCTCATTCAGGTTGAAGAAATACATGGCTCCATGTAAAGGTGGGTAAATGTTGTCCCAATTGCGTTTTGGACGCTTACACCAGCCGGACTCAGGTTGTCATCATCACTATCGGATCAGGATCAAATTTTATGGTTTCTCATGGAGGCAACCCTGGGCCCTTTTCGCAGTGTAGGTCCCAGTAGGTCAAGTTGTAGTGCCGTTCGAACGTTTCGCCGCCCAGCCTGCTGACGCCGGACCGAATGGATCATTTCTATTTAACACGTCACCGAGCGCTGTTGCAAATGAAAAGTGATGTAAAATAAACTTAAATTGACTTGAGACTCTTGCTACCTGCGCCTGAACGTTTGAACGATAAAGCAATTATAGAAAATCACCCAACGCTTTCTTTCTTTTTTGAATCTCCCCACCTGTGCCTTGTGCCTAGTAGTAGCACAAGCCTAATGCTGATGATTTGGCAGGCCAAGACTATCAGTCAGGTATGTTTATTGTTCTCCGCGCCCCCAGCTCAATTAAAATATAGTTTTGATAGACACCCTATATACTAGACACCGCGGCATTATACACCTATCAGTTTAGTGGGTGGATCATATTTTTGTACGCCTCATGACAGACAGGTCTCGCTCCCGGTCGGAGACGCCTTTTGCGAACTGGCGGTCATGATCCATTTCGTCTGCAAAGAGATACACCTGTTTAAACAGAAAGAAGGTGGGGACGATAGAAGACGTACAATGTTCATCATCCGTGACGTAGAGTTGATGGTTACCTGACGCGATGACTGTCCGTCGGTCTGCAGCCCCACGAAGGTTGAGGATAAGTCGCCAAACTAAAACATTCGTTATTCTGATCAGGAAAAGTAATCTTATGAGATACGGGATATGGGAGGGCTATAGAATTTGTAAAAAAACATACGCGCTGCTAAAAGTGGCATTGAGGGCCTTTATATCCTCCTAGATTTGAGGTATATCAGTGGATGGATATGAACCCCATCTAGATATAGGAAGCTTACAGCAGCAAACTAATTGTGTGATAAATTAATATCACAATAAATTGCGTCGTGAAAGCGAAGCTCACCAGGAACATGAGAACTGTAACAAGGTTCGCCACAAAGATGACGCCGAAATACAATGCGCCTAAAGAGAGATAACGTTTCCTCATGTTAATTGATGCGTGAGCGTTAAAAGAGGTGTCTTCACCGTCACGGAGTATAAGATCGAATAAGCTCGTAGCTGTCCCGCGGCGCAGACGATTGTATCGCAATGCGCGATATGATGTGGTGATGAACATAACCGTATCTTGCGGGCGATTAGACTTGTAGTATGTTTCGGGGAACTGTTATTGGAAACGTACCAAAGCCGAGCTCTGCAACCCAAGTAAAGACGAAACGACTGAGAGGATGTTAGCAATGTGTAGATGGGAATCCCATGATGGAGGGACTGACGGATGATGTGATTTTCCAACCGGAATACACCCAATGAAACCTTTTCAGAATGAAGAATTAAGCATAGCAATCTAGGGTGACATTTGCACAAATTTTACAGACCTGGTGGGAGATCCAACACCGTGATATCGAGTAATGCCCACTAAGCCCAAATGATTAGATGAAGTATATCAGATAAATCGAGCTGACGAACAAGTTTCACGATTAGCTCAGCAGCCAAGCATACCCCGCCCAAGACCACCATCATCATATTCCGGGAGTAGATGGCGTAGATTCGAACAATAAAAATAGCTACCCCGTGTGTCATTATCGTCACAAAAATCGATATTTCAGAGAGCATGCACCTCCGACTGCGAAAGACGTGGCAATCTTGAGAGACTCTGGGTATCGGATAAACTTATGACAGGCTTCTGGGCTCCATTGCGCATGAAGTGCTGTGATCGAGGTTTAGTGGACCATCTGAGCCGGGTTAAGTAGGGGATAGGTTTAACTCACATATCATCACGGGAATATAGCCGAACAGTGGGAGGTAACGGTTCTGAAGCATCCACATTTTCTGTCACTGCTAACGAAAAAGAATGAATTGAATTTGGCATACCATGAACCAGAGCACAGTGAACGGAGAAAATTTCTTCTTCCAGATGTGTTCAACCTCTTGCCCGATAGTGATGATAGCATCATACCACATCATCGCTAAATTCGAGTTGATCAAAGCTAGAAAAATGTCTGAAGAAACATAGGCTCACTGAATGTCCCGACAGTATACAGCCTCCCGACCCACCTAACGAGGCGGCGCGTCAGTCAGGCAAAATTAAGGAGGATAGATGAGACACAAGAAAACATACATGTTGAACGCCAAGCGCGTCAAATCCATGGACACCGGGAATGTATTAGACATTGAAAACGGGTGAAGAATCGACCCAGGAAAGAGTGACAAAGGGCAAAGGATCTAGGCGAGCCTGCGCGTCACTTGCGCCTCGCAAAACGCCACGGATCTACAAACAACGAGCTCCTAGGGGATACCTTCGAGGAAGGGCAGAATTGGAGTCCTGCAGCCATACTTATACATTTCGCGCAAAGGAAGGAAAAATGAGCAGATAGGAGCATCAACGTCGCACGGTGGTCACTGAATTTTAATTCAACTACTGACCGGGACCGGCAAATCGGTTCCTGGTTTGGGGCGCGCATAATTCCGTGAGGGTTGGGGCGTAGTTGGGGCATATATCACCCAGATAGGAGAATGCAAGGGCTGGACTTTCAAGTCTAGGGCTCGCTTGCCGAGACGTGAGCAGGAGGACCAAGGTTGGACGTGAAATGTTTGAACGTTGATCAGGCCTCGCAGGGTTGACGTGGGTTGATGTCATTCGAAGATTAAAATATTTCGAGCAGCTGGTCCTCCGAGTCCGGTGTTCCGGTTGTTGCGCACAACGCCATATGTCGCGTATTTTCCTAGTTATACAAATTCACCCACAAAAAAAAGTACTTGCCCTGGCACCTGGAACATTTCCAATCGTCATTGTCATGAAATTGACCTTCTTGCAATTTAAGCCTGTTAGCGCCGCTCGCCATTCCTCTTGCTCCGAAAAATTGCTCTATGAGCTGAAAGTGATAATATACTGAGGGTAGGCTTAAAAATCACCTCACGCACCCATTGAGAATACGATTGAAAAGTTTCGCCGACTCGGTTGCCGGAGCCCGTGGTCCGATCGGGATCGGCGCTTCAGCTCAACCAAAATCAAAAACTCGTTCTCCAGCACTTCATGAGTCCAACGACATATATCCTAGGGTGCCGCATGTCAGCCTTGCACCATCCCGTCGATTGCTAACTGCAGCTATGATCAATATGTAGGGGCATGTCTAGTAACTCGCCGGCAGGTGGGACCAGTGGGGAACAACACAGAGGGAACTGAGTTGATGCTCTAAGTCACTGTGCCCTAACTCTAGGCGTGGGTGTCGCATTGGATATGCCTCTAACGGAGGGGTAATACGAATCAAGCTGAGTGCGCGCCTGGCCAGCGCGATGATATCAACGTATTTTGTCTGTCTCTCAAGGGCCTGCTTCTTAACTTTCATAAAACGTTGCTTGCGCCTTTGCTGGGTGGGAACCACAATATATCCTTGAATCCAGTAAGACTGTCCGATACATTCAGAAAGAGATATAAGCCGCACGCTGACTACTCAAGCTCAAGCGGCGAGGGTCTTGGGCTGCCCACTTGCATTCAACAACGACTCCTCAGCGCCGAGCGCACGTGGGCCATCGCCCACTTTTGTGTGGATTAGCCCCTTGACTGCGCCCACCTCGAACTTCTTCGCTACAGCCTCATTGAAGCCCTCCACGAGCTTACCCCCTGTCTGTGCCACATCAACACCGCCAAAGAGCCCAAAGACATCCTTGAACGAGCCAACGGCTTGCGGGAAGTATCGCACAATAAGCTCAATGATCTCCTTCACGTTTTCCTTGAGCGTGTAGATCACCGCGTTCGGTCCCGCATCGTACGTGTACGCCGCCTTGCGTCCGTGGCCCTTCTCTACGGAGACACGGTTGTACTCGACGATGAGCGCGATGATAGCGCGGCTGACGTCATTCATGTAGAAGATCGGGGGCTCCGTGTCGAGCGCGACGGCGTGGAACTGGTTCGAGTCCGCCATCGTGATCTGCGCGAACGCGTCAAAGTCGCGCGCTTTGATCGCCGCAGAGATGGCCGCCATGCGCTTCGGTACGACGTGCGCGATGCGGTGTTGCAGAAGCGTCGAAGTCTCGACGGTGCGCTGCATTCCGCTGGTGGAGGAGGTGCCCTTTTTGTCGTCGGAGACGACGCAGATGAGCGCGTGCATCTCTGGCCAATGCGATTGGGGTGCAACTTCGACGGCGAGAGAGTCGAGCCCGTCAGCGCGTGTGCCTTGTTCCCAAGCGACGAATCCACCGTAGAGGGAACGGCAGGCAGAGCCAGAGCCCTGGCGGGCAATCAGGGAGAGGGTGGATGGGGAGACGGGGAGTTTATACAACTGGGCGAGCGAGGATACAAGTGCGGCAAAGCCTGAAGCGGAAGACGCGAGGCCAGCAGCGGTGGGGAAATTGTTGAATGACGCGATGTGTACATGGTACGATGATAACTGGATTTCTTTTTGAGTTGCAAAATAATAAACGAGACTATAAGACTCACTTTGGGCTCGTTGGGTTGTTTGTCCTCGACTTCCTCTTTGCGCAGACGCTTCATTTCAGCGATACATGTCGCCATGCGACCGCCAGCCTTGATATCCTCCTCCTTTCCGTTGAGCCATAGCCGATCGGACTCAAACGAGGGATCAGCGCGCGAGGTGGTGGTGGATCGAAGATGATCTTGGTGGAGGGTCACGGAAAGAGACGAGTTGGTGGGGAGAATGAGTTTTGTGTCGCGTTTGCCCCAGTATCTGGAGAAACATCAATAGATATTTGGAGTTAATCTAGGCATCTCCCACTTTATGCAGGCGATGTTGACCGGGGCAGATGCAGTTGCTTGATAGACCGACATGGTGCTATCTTTGCGGTTATTAATGAAGCTGATTGGTGATAAAAGGGGGAGAGATAGTTACATGGGAGATCTACTCGTCGTCGTCGTAAGTTGGTGGCTCGAAATTACTTGAATGACCTCAATTGTATAACTCACGTGACCGAACATAGATTCCCACGGGCTGCCCACCGACGCGGCGCCTTTGTACTTGGAGTCAACGTCGTCCAAGCCATTCCAGACTGCGTCCTCATCGTCCATCACAGCGAGCTCAACTACTTCTATCATCGCTCCCCGCGTTCTTGCCGACCACTCTCCCTTTCGTGGCCGGTTTCAAGCATCAGAGCAAATTGATGCGATGTATTACCCTCAGCAATCTCCGGGTATTGCACACAAGCTGGCCAACCACCATGACCAGTCTTCCTGGTCACGACCGCACCATCCTGCTCTCGGTCCCCCAGGATCACAGCAAAACGTTGGACCTCCTCCGTCGCCGGGTTATCCTATTTACCCCAATGGCAGTGTAAATCCAATGCAGCACCATGCTGCTCACCATCCCCATCAACTCCAAATGCAGCATCATCCCCAGAATTCCTTATCACATTACCCCTCACCACCAAATGGTCACTCTATACAGCAGCATGTCCTTTCTCAGGGCTCTCCAGCCAGTGTTGGCGGTCAGATAATATCTCCACATTGGCAGCAGCAGCTTCTCAAGTGCGAGGTCCGTCTATACTGATACTGATGACCCGGATTACATCTTATTCTACCCCGATTTATTTCAGATGGTTCGTTCATCACGCTCGCCACACCACCGCGCTCGTGCAAGCGCAATGGCAACACGGGCTGTTCCTAAATCCGCCATCCCCATAACCAATCCAAACCTCGTCAAGACGACCCCAGAAACAAACGGTTCTGATACCACAGAACCTTCAGAATCTTCGCCTGTGGTCCCTAACCACCCCTCATCAACTGTGGCACCCATCGCAGAAGCACCGCGTCCCACTTCAATACGGCCTCCAGAGAACACCTGGAACTCGCTGGACATGGGTGGCATACAGATCAAGAACATCCCACCCACTTCTGGCTTGTTCTCCTTCAAGTTCCTGATCAATTTGTATCTCAACCACAACGCCCTCACTACCATCCCGCCTGAAATAGCTAAGCTCCGCCACCTAGAACTCCTGGACATCTCTAGCAACGGCCTCCGCACACTTACACCAGAGCTAGGGATGCTAACACAGCTCAAGGAGCTCTACTTTTTTGATAACCAAATCAACACGATCCCACCCGAGTTTGGCACATTACACCAACTAAAGACAATTGGCATAGAAGGGAACCCGCTGGACGCGTCGCTCAAGGCCATAGTTCAGAAAGATGGCACACCCGCGCTAATCTCATATCTCCGTGACTCGTGTCCTGTTCCAACTCCGCCGCCTGCACGGGTATGGAAGAATCTTTTGTCACCGGCGGAAACCGAGGCGTTACAGGCGGACCCCCATGCGGAGACCTTTAGTGTTCTCAGCTACAACATCCTCTGTGCGAAGTATGCAACAGAAAGGCTGTATGGGTACACCCCTGCGTGGGCGCTGACGTGGGACTATCGTAAGGAGCTGATCCTGACGGAGATCATGAACTACGACGCAGACTTTTTATGCCTGCAGGAGGTGGACATCGCGGCTTACGAGGACTATTTCGTGCCGCACTTGAAGGGTCAGGACTATGAGGGGATTCATTGGCCCAAGTCGCGGTATAAAACGATGAAGGACACTGAGCGGAGACAGGTAGATGGGTGTGCGACGTTCTACAAGGCATCCAAGTGCGTCGCTGCTTCTTTTCGCTTCCCCTTATTCCCTGCCTATTTAGGGACGGTGCTAACCTTGGTCCAGATACACGCTTGTGGAGAAGCAATTGATCGAGTTCAGCGCTGTTGCAATGCAGCGCCCCGACTTTGAGAAGACCGACGACATGTTCAACCGCGTGCTGATCAAGGACAGCATCGCAGTCGTGTGCCTTATGGAAGACAAGCACACACGCACGCGATTCATAATCGCTAACGTGCATATCCATTGGGACCCTGCATACCGTGACGTCAAACTAGTCCAAGCTGCACTACTCGTCGATGAAATCGAGAAGATCGCCAATAATTTCGCAAAGTACCCACCACCGCCTCCGCACTCGCCTGGTTCCGACGACGATGGCGACGCGTCAGAAGACGGCGTATCACGCTCAAAGCGCTCGCCGCGCCCCGCGCCGCACTATACGGATGGTACCAAGATTCCGCTCATAATCTGTGGTGATTTCAACTCCGTTCCCGAATCTGGCGTGTCCGAGTTCCTTTCGACCGGCCAGTTATCCGCGACACACGCCGACTTCATGCATCATAAGTATGGCAAGTACACAACGGAGGGCTTGAGGCACCGACTTGGTCTCAAGAGCGCATATGCGGCGCCCGGCGTGGGGGAGCCTCCGATCACAAATCACACCCCAAGCTACCAGGGCTCAATCGATTATGTGTGGTATTCGAGCGCAAATCTGGCGGTTAACGCTGTGCTTGGGGGGGTGGATCCAGGGTATCTGGAGAAGGTGGTGGGATTCCCGAATGCCCATTTCCCTTCAGAGTACGTGCCATTTTTAAATTTGCGTTCCTCATTTCAACGTCCTTTTGTGCAGTCATGTGCTCATTGTGAGCGAGTTCCGTGTGAAACCCCCACGGGACAATCCACCCCGACCACCGCCGATATTCTCGTAGGTTTCATCGGTCTGTTCGATCCTTTGGGTTGTTGTTTGGGTATAGTGTGTCCTCGAACTTTGGTTGATATCTTTCTTATCCATTCCTCAGTGCTATTCTACTTTTCTTATCCATTCCTCAGTGCTATTCTACTCCTGTCCATTCAGCCCAACTTCATTGTCATCTACGTACCTACTTGTAGCCATTCGTACTTACACACTCTTTATTCGCTGTCTCTATGCGAGGAGTACACCCGATCATCGGTCGACTACCCGTCTACCTACCCCCACACTCGACGACACGACCCACAACGACCATCCCAACCCAACTTCACTTGTACCTTTTTTTGATTCATCCTTTTTTATTCTGTGTGTTCCGCTGTCGCATTAGCCTATAACAATTTCTATCCTCTCACCTGACGTCCGCCCTTGAGTTCTCCCTGTCCGCCTTTCCTTTTCAACCACCCTCTTTCAGCATCGTCCCACGCCATCCACCTTTTTTCTTCTGTGCTTGTGTTCTGAATTCCTCCGCGTTGGCAAGCCCTCTCGGACTGTCTGTCTCCACTACCCCTTTTTATTATTTCGCTTTTTACTGCTTTCGTGTTTGCCATTACCACCACCATCCAGTCTGTGTCACTCATACTTGTGTCGTCATGTCCGATTAGCATCTATCCCTCCACTCTAGTTTGTGTAGCACGTTTTATGGCTCTCGTCGCATTTGATAAACAATAAATTTCCAATCCCTGAAATCTGTTGCGGGCCATGTCCAAGAACCTTCAACGAAAGCTAGTGCCAGTAAGCGTCGAATTATATTGGAGTCGAAATGCTTGCAGAACTGGTAATATACTTTTTATACTTGAAGATGTATCTCAGAACCAATCTCACAGTTGATGACGGGAGTTCTGAATTAGGCCTTCGAGGACCTCTATATTTGGGGTATATACAAGCTAGCAATGCCAAGAAGGTGATAGATATTATAGCAAGTACTCTATTACGCCTTGATGCCAATAATCGGGGAGAGCCATGCATCGTAGTCCTCCTCCTTGGTGTGGTCGCCCGTCACCCGGAGGGTACGGACGAGCACCCGGTACTGGCCGTTGGGGATGCCGGTACCGTTCGCGAAGGTAGGTGTGATGGCGAAGGTTCCGTATCCGGTGTCCTGGCCCTGTGGAACGAGTCAGCTTGTACCAAGATAGTGAAGATGAAAGCGCTTACCTCATCGTGGCGCGGGATGAAGGAGAGTTCACTAAGGGGGCCGATGGTCTTGACCTTCGCAAAGGAGCCACCCTTGTTGGGGCGGGGGAACGAAAACCAGGGACCCTTGAAGAAGCCACGGGGATTGAGGGTGCCAGTGAGCTTGATGTTGGAGTCTACCAGGTCGACGCGGAACGAAGGGGTACCGAACGCGAGGCGGTAGAGGAGGGTCGGGAAGTCCTCACCCTTGAAGGTGTAGTCCGTCGGGGCAGTCTGCGACTCGCCGGCGGCGTTCAAGATCGCGGGGACGGGGCTGTCGAAGAAGTAGTCGGTGTTGTCGAGGACCTGCTTGTCCTTAAGTGAGGCGCCAAGGCCCAGATAGGTGACGTGCTGTTTCTCGGAGCCACTGGCAATCTCGATGAAGCCAGAATAGACGGGGAAGGTCTTGGCGTCACCCTTGGGAAGCGTGAACCTGGCGGTGATGGGTAGCGCCTGACCAGCTGAGAGTGTGAAAGTCTTATGGCTCAGGTCAACCTTGACGGAAGCAGTAGTGAGAGGAACACGGCCTTTTGACGGGAAGATCGTTCCCTTGAAAAGAGGTCTACTTAGTGAAAGGCAGTGAAAAGATGGACACACATACCGGTTCGACGGTAACGGCAGTTCCGGCGGGTACGTGAGTGAGTGTATATTTCTTGGGAGTCTTGCCAGTGTTCTTGACAGAGAAGGTATGTCTGATATACTTGTCAGCTTTGGAAATTTAGGAACTGTGGAAGTGTGAACTTACTGGCCCTTGAAATGAGCGGTATCGTTTAGAATAAGTTGACCTGGAGTAATGAGTGTGGTAGAATAAATGGCGTCATAGACGTTGATCAAACCAGCGCCCTGCTGGGTGACAGTTTGGAGCGGGTCGCCGTCGGTGTGGCTGGACGCCACGCGCTGAGCGTTAGTCTCGAAGACAGTGCGGATGCCCTTGCTGAGAGCAGCGGACCTGCCCTTGGCCTGGAGGTAGAGGGCAGCAGAGCCTGCAACGAAGGGGGTAGCCATGGAGGTGCCGGACTTGACGCCCCATGCACCCTGGTTGAGGGGAACCGTCGAGAGGATGTTGCCTCCAGGAGCGGCGATAGATGGTTTGAAGTAGAAATCGTTCGTTGGGCCGTACGTAGAGAAAGAAGAGATGAGACCTCCATCGGGGTTGGGGAAGCTGACGGATCCATTGTCCTGAGGGAAGGAAAGGAGGACTGGGGCACCGGCGAAAAATTGTTGCACAAGCTTGATGACACAAGTATCAGTCTATATGTCAGGCCACACGGATCATCGCTACTTACGAATTCACCATCAGCAGCCTGGATTAGTGCAGCAGGGAAATCTCCAACTGAGACAGCAGTGAAGCCATTACCGTTACTGTACAGAAACATCAGCAAAAAACCGCCTTGAGAAACAAAGTTAACGAACTCGTAGATAAGGGCAGCCTTTGCACCCTTAGCAGCGATGTTGTTGATTTTTGTAACGAAGGTGCAAGTACCTCGACGGACGATGACAACGTATTTAGAGAGGTCCGGGGTACTTTCAGGCAGGGGGTCACAAGCATCGTTGGGGATGGTGGTGTCCTTGGAGAGAACGTAGATCGGGTAAGAACCGGCAAGTTTGAGAGGGAAGGTCTGGAAGTAGATGATGGGGCCGTGTTCTACCCCAGCAACATTGGCAGTTTGCAGGGGGACGACAGTATTATCGAGGGAGGCGACAGAAATGACGTCGATGCCGTTTCCGGGGCTGGAGGTGTACCACGATCCGGAGGCACCCTCGTTTCCGGCAGCAATCGTGACAATCTTGCCAGATGCCGCAATCCTGCTAGCAACAACGCTGCTAGAGGACTCACTCCAGCCGTCAGAGCCACCCAGGGAGAGGGTGAGAATGTCCTGTTGGTCCCGGACGCCGCGGAGCAGGGCATCGATGATGATATCATCGGTAACGGAGCCGTCACAGCCGAACACCCTGTAGGCATTCAAGCTCGCCTGGTAAGCAACACCAGTTGTGTTGAACTCGTTGCCAGGGTCAGCGCCGATGATTCCCTGAACAGCTTTTGAATATAATGAAAGATGATATGATCTTTGTAGACTCACAGCGACGTGGGTTCCATGTCCTCCACAGTCCATAGGATCAGCATCAGGCTTAGGCTCATTCTCGCCAGTGTAATCATCACCGACAAAATCCCAACCACCAGAGACCTTGTGCCCCGCACCAAAGCCACCACCGAGAGAGGGGTGGTTGTAATCAAGGCCGGAATCGATGCTAAATAATGAGGATGAGATTAGGTGGATGTGTCGAGAGAAGAATTGCTCACCTTCCGATCTTGATGCCCTTACCAAAGAGCCCTTGGTTGTGGAGCTTATCAACACCCTGAAGCGGAGAAGTGTAAGAGACCTTGATGTTGTATCAACTTCGAAGACGTACGGTCAAGATGTGAGTGGACTGAGTGTCGGGAGGGACATTAGGGTCTTTGGGGCCTTTGACAGGTTGGTTCTTCACAGGGCTGTGGCAAATGATAAGACGAAAAAAGGAAACCCAAAATAAAAACATATACGCACACAGGACGGGCAAACTTCCGGACGGGGCGGATCGCCTTAATACCAGGTGTGTTGATGAGGGCAGCAGCATCCTTAGCAAAGTTGAGAAATGTTAAAAGAAGCTTCAATAACGTAATAGTACTATTGCGTCCTTACATTGGCGTTCTAAATATCATCTTTTAGTACTTTTTAAGCGCATCCAAGATCAGTTCAACGCACATTCAAGGTCAAGGCGGCACCAACGAAGAGCCCCTGCGAGTCGTACTCCTTGTCAACCTCGAATGCAACATCACGCTTCCTCAACGATTCGTAGAGAAACTCGTGGGCCTGCAAGGATAAAGGTAAGAAATAGCAGGATGTAAAGAGGGCAAAGAGTGCGTACGGAAAGATCACGCTTGTTGGGGATGTTGGCGAGGGTATCGACTTCTACGATAAACTTATTAGCGACAGTCGGCTGGTTGGACACCCTCTTGACGCTGGAGAGAGGCACAGCGCCGAGCGCCAACCCAGTGCTCAGGACGGAAGGAACGAGGGCCCAAGCGAGGGATTTCATAGTAAAAAGGAGAGAAACCGAGAATGAGTCTAACTCATAGGAGTGATGTTAGATTTTATAGTGGTACCAAGAGAAGCATACATGTGGCACACGAGGAAGGCGCGATTGTGAATCATGGGGTAGATGGGGGTAAATGTTGTTCTGGAGATCAGTACCAGTGGAAACCATATGCTGATGGGCGAGTAGCGAGCATGGTACTTAGGGACCGATAAAGACAGCGCGTCAAATCGGCAACCAGATGTGTAGCAATGATCTCAAAAATGGCGACACTACCTCCCCATCCACATGTACGATCGTCAAATTAACATGAAAGTCTTGGTCAGAAACATGCAAATTACGCTGTTCAAAGACCTGAAAGCGTGGTGACGACTGTTCGAGGTCCGTGAATTTAATTCATTCAATTATACCCGGAGAAAGATACTTTGCCCCTAATCTAAACGGCGGGAAAGCCAAGGGTTCAGGAAGAGCACACTACAAGGTCCGTGGAGATATTCCTCAATAACGGATAGTCGCAGATTGAGCGCCTTGAGTAGCCCTGAATGGATGTCGAGTTACAGGAACAACGTTAACGAGACGGGACATGACCCATGCGCAGCGTCGTCGCCGTGGGGAAACTCGCGCAATAT
The DNA here is from genome assembly GCA_018282025.1 of Sphagnurus paluster. Taxonomy (NCBI): domain Eukaryota; kingdom Fungi; phylum Basidiomycota; class Agaricomycetes; order Agaricales; family Lyophyllaceae; genus Sphagnurus; species Sphagnurus paluster. The sequence continues at coordinate 13,462 of JABCKI010005734.1, forward strand.
TAATCACGTGGGTCACCGTGGCGATGACACTTGTCACAATCGCTGAATCCGGAATCCGATCTGAGTCTCTGCACTCGACGCGTTGGCGCCGGCACTCCGTATCGTCGCCATGTCTGCAGCCAGCCAAGTTCATACTGAAACTTCAGTTCCTCTCGCATACTCCATCGCACAGGCCTCTGCACACAGCGGAAAATATGGCGCTGAAAATATCCTCATAGACAACAGCACCGATCACACCAGTCGATGGAGTGGAAGCTCCCAAGGGAGCGGTAATGAGTGGATTCTGCTTCGACTAGAGAGTTTGGTGGTTCTCAGTAAGTCAGAAATATATGTGATTCGATTGACTAATAATATGTACAGAGACGGTAACATTTGGAAAGGTGCGTTGAGCCCTCTCTGATTGGTGATATCTACTCAAAACCCTCGATCATAGTTCCACAAACGTACGCTTGTGCGCAGATATGCATTTCCTACGTTAATTGCGTCGAATAGCGCATCCATGCAACATGAAAGAGTTCAAAATATACGTTGGAACAAGCCGTGAAAATATGACTGAAGTCCTGCATGCTGGCCTGAAGAACGATTCCATCCCCGAGATATTTCACATCAAACACGTGAATAGCGCTGGGATATGCTTTCCAACGCGTTTCGTAAAAATAGTCCCACTATCGTGAGTCCTCCACGTTATATCACAACACTACTTGACGCTTTTCCTTCAGCGCCCACGGCCAGAGCTTCCACACTTCAATATGGCATGTTTCAATGACCGGAATCGCCAGCGAAACCTTCGTGGAGCAGGTTCGGTTGAAATACGACGAGGTTGGTCAATAGCCATTCAGCGCCCAGCAGCCCAATGACCTATGTCCAAGTACCGCGAAACCGCCGCTATGCGTCTAGTGCTCAAACATTTACGACAGAGACGTCTTCTTACGCCCTACGAATGTATCATATCACGCTCTGGCTTTCAACTCGAACATCCCCTCCTTACCAAGCTCCATGAAGCTGTCGTACTCCAAGGAAACTGGGCCGAGGCCGAACATCTTGTATCTTTCATCTCAAAAACCGAAATGTTCGATACCTACTTGCACGGGAAGCAACCACATGCCGTATGGAAGAGGCTGCGCGGTACCGACGCAGACGGAGACATCCCGCTGCCTCGCGGGGGACATGCAATGTGCATCGACCCCCAAAGCAATCTCATATACCTATTTGGTGGGTGGGACGGTCAGAATAGTCTTGACGACTTCTGGGCTTATGACATCGGGGCGGACCAGTGGCGGATCCTGAGTCACAGCACATCTGGAGAGCAGAATGCGCCAGGAGCGCGGTCATGTCACAAGATGGTTTTTGATACGAAAACAGGAAGCATTTACCTCCTCGGCCGCTTGGCTGACTCTGACGAGCTGAAAGCAAACACCACCCCTGATGCTTCTGGGGAGTCAACACCGCCGAATAGTACGTTTTGCTCCGAGTTCTACCGTTATCATACCCGCGGGATGGACTCAGGAAAGTGGGACTTCTTGTCCTTCGACACGGCTGTGCGTGGTACCCTGCGCTCATTCGTTGATGGTTACACTTACCCGCAAACCTGAATACCGCAGTCCTCAGGCGGCCCGCCTTTGGTGTATGATCATCAAATGGTTATGGACTGCGAGGCTCAGATCCTCTATGTGTTTGGAGGCAGGGTAGTCGACGGTGACTGGGACTCGGTCAAATATTCGGGTTTGTATAGCTATAACGTCCGCACGAGCAAGTGGAAAATGCTCCAGTAAGTTCAATCAGACATCCTTTGGAATGTCTTTTCGACTTGCTTGAACAGACATCCTGATAACTCAAGCACTTCACAAACAATCATCCCTTCCCGTTTCGGCACGTTGCTCACCTTTGGATAAGTGTCAATGCTAAGATAAATCTACCCCAGGTCACTCTATGGTTATCGAGCCGAACACACAAACCCTTTACATCTTCGCAGGACAGCGTGATGACAAGTACCTATCTGATATGTACTCATACGACATCGCAACAAACACCGCAACCGAACTCTATTCCAACTTCTCCACTGCTGGGGGGCCTGAAGCCTGTTTCACCCAGCGCGCCGTGCTCGACCCGGAGCTTCGGGAATTCTATGTGTCAGTTTACGCTTCAGTCCTACCTGCAACCATCATCATCTGACTTCTTCTCTGTGGCGCTGCCCAGACTATGTGGTTTAACGCGGAGCCAACATGCAGGAGCGCTCACTACCCTGGCGGCCGAGGCGCCGAACTGGATGTTCTCGTATAGCTCATGCCCAGGGACATGGACGCAGATCCTCCCGCAGCCTCCCGCCCACCAAGGCCCGTTCACGAATGATGGAGATGTAGTGCATGCCGAGGAGCCGCAGCCGCGGTATGCGCATCAGGTCGTGTATAACCCGCATACGAAGACCTTGTTCATGCACGGCGGTAATGCGGGCTTTGCCGGGGAGATGGAGCGGGCGGGCGGGGGCAGAGGCCACGAAGGAAGGCTAGATGATCTCTGGCAAATGACCCTTGCCCGGTCCGTTTTTCTTGCGTGGGTCAGAGGGGATACAATTGACTAACGTCGGCTACTGATAGGGCGGGCGCAGAAGAGGTCATCCGCCGAGCTACATATCAGATACGACAGCAACAGTGAGTAACCCGGGTTACTTGGATTATTACATTTGCGGATTGTGCGTAGATTTCGGGAGATGTGCGAAGACTCTGCACCTATCAAGGCGCTCAGCTTCCTGCAGACAGATGTTTCGGCGGTAGTCGACCACAACGATCCTAGCGAAACCGATACCTTCCGCTCGCTCTTGACGTATCTACTATCACCGCCCTCGCCTTCGATGAAGCCGACGTCCCCAGAAGCTCATGATACTTCCCGGAAGGACCAACAAATCACTACGGCGCCAGACATGGATGAAAGATGGACGGACCAGCTGATCGAGGACGAGTCTAGTGATGATACCATGTCAATGCACGCGGTCGACCCGCGTGCCCTATGTGCAGTGCAAGACCCACTTGAGCGGGAAGTCATGGAGGTGACGGACAGCTCTCTACCTCAAGGGAAATTGACTGGGGTGCGCTTTGCTCAGCGCAACGAGGTGTTTGAGAACTTGCTGGGATTCGTTTCCGCAGAGCAGAAACAGCCAACGGGTAGCTTATTAGATTTGATTGGAATGGATGGACGAGGGCTATAATCCAGGACTCTTGGGCGGTTGATATCTGTATATGGTTGTGATTGTGCTGCAGTTACATTGCAATTTGTTTTCGATGGTATTCATCTCTTCATCGTGACTCGTGAGCCAGATGCCTAATGCAGACAAAAACACGTAAGTAGGGCGGAATACACCCAAAATATCAGCTGGAAATTTCCATACATGCAAGGCTACGAAAGAGCTGAAATGAGATTGATAGTTGCTCCAACCAAGAGCCAATTGCTCGAGATCTTCGTTGACGTTAAATTAATTGAATCCTACATAGGACATTGGCGCCATCGATCATCTTCCCCGTATGAGGACTGAGTATATGAGCCTTCGGAACAAAATTTCACATATACTAGTTGAATCGAGCCTACGGCGCGATAGGTCTAGCGATACTCGATCCGTGATTCCGCAAGGCTGGCGGTCGCCGGTAACTGGTTACCTAGCCTTCAAACTTCACCTTCACGCATGTTCATATCCCACCAGGCAGTGCTCGGCCACCCCTACCTACCCCGTCTACTACAGTCTTCCCGCGACCGCCGACAATACAATTTGGACTTTTAACTAGCAACTACCTCATGGTGATCTCTTGAAAGCTTGCGACATTCTGTATCACAATCCCATCATAAGCCATCATACCAGCCGTTGCAATGTTTCCCCCCATCGCGCGTACCATCCTCTACTCCGACCTATCCGACGAACTGCTCGCTTCTGTAGCAGGAAATGCGCCACGTAAAGTTAAGGAGGCACCGCTGAAGTGGCTCGCGATATTCCGGTCCCGCGACAACAGTTTTGCCAACGCCGTCGCACAGAGGATCAGAGTCGCTGAGGTCTCCGTCGTAAAGAATCCGGAGGACCCGCGTAGGAAAGAGGGAAGAGTTGTATGTGAACTGGAGGTAACGAAAGGTGTGTGTTAAGTTGCATATCTAGTTCGTACCCCACAATAAAAATTTGCCGCTAGACATGATCAGCTCTTCAGGGAACATGGACCACGGGTGTGCTGTATTTCTAATCGACGAGTGCGCCTTTGAGCTTTCATGGTCAAACCAAACGGCACTTCTGACAACAATCAATCCAGGTGCTCCATATTTTCCCTCGCCGCTCTCAATGTAGCGGAGGGTCGGAACTTCCAAGTTGGCGTCTCTCAGGCTATCAACACCGTCTTTCACAATCCTGCCCCATTGTTAGCAGTATTTAATAACTTGTTCATCGGAAGTAAATCGACTGATACGAATACAGAGGTACACAGCTCCGGGTTGTGAATACTACCATGTCCACAGGTGATGGGATGGGTTCCTGTCGTAGCGAGGTGTGTTCACGTTCCCAAGCCCAAATTCTGATTACTTACCCGCTTTGCTTGAGATCTGGGATATAGGAAGGCATTGTCTCGTGGCGTCCGGAGTACAGCTCCAGATGGTTCCCACTAAACTCTAGGCCACGAACCAGCGTCTCATACGGATTCAACCCAAAGACTTGTTCAACATGGAATACACTTTAGAGAGACTAGGGGCCTGGTGGTACGTAGCTGTAAATTATAATCATAAGTAATTGTCACACTTTATTTGCGACATTGATATAAAAAAAGTATCCCCATGATGCACGCCTTTTAATTTAGGACCTTAAGATTATGTTCGAGAAACTAGGAGGCATGGCTCGGCAGTTCTTAACCCTCCGACCATCGGAATGACCAGTACTTTTATAAAGCCAGGGCTACATCTTACAAAGATTCCGCACTGCGCCAACGAAGTCTTCGCTCATTAAAGACTACACGATAATGTATCCCTTGGTACTCGAAGTAGTATGTGTCCCATATCTGCTTGATGTTCTACTTGCTTCTAATCCCTGGCTTTTCCACCTGTGAGCCCATGGCGCGCCACCACCAATTATACACAACTGCATTGTCCCTGCTTACACCAACCACTGGCATTGCTACCTTCGTTGCATTCACCTCCCGTGAAAAGATTCAAGCTTCCTCCTAATCCTCCTTCACCCACATCGTCCATTTTGCTTTGCTAGTTCCTAGCAAAGAAAGCTCTCCCTCCTCAAATGGAGAGAGCGGCTCAGCAGTATCTAGGCGCCTCTCGAAGACTTGAATGGTTGTTAAAGGGATTGAGAACTAAGAATAAGAATAAAGCGTCTTTCTCTCATGAGTAAAGCGAAGAATCCCCGAGGTTCCTTCGTTTTCGTATCAATGATGTCTCCCGAGTGCGCACTTCCGAGTCTGGTGGTAACACAAGGGCAATAGCATTCCATAGGAGCACCTCCACCGAGTTCGCCATCCTACCTTTCAAACCCACTCTCACCTCCTTCGTAACCGTCGCGTCCTGTTTCGATCAGCTATCACTGTATCCTTCAACGTATTCGTCAGAAACTTCTATGCCTATGCAGGACTGATTCACCTAATTTTTTTTGCGCTTCGAAGGCCGATTTAGAGAACTCCCTGAGGCCGCGTTCCTACCGCGCTTTTTTGGCATTGAACTTGAAGCTGAAGCGCGACGTTGATTGAGAAGGGACCCGGCGTTGTTGTCCCGTGGCGTCACTTTTCTGGCGTATGTTACTGCATATATAAACGAAGACTTGCCGTATCGCATATTTATACGACTTCTTAATACATTTATTGTAGCACAAAACTCAAATGTGCAATAGCTAGATAAGATAAAGATTAGTAGATTAGATCTGACTAACCCCAGCCTGTAGTGCGAATTTGTTCGCCAGTGTCTCGTCATCATGCTTCCCGTCGAGCTACTGTCCCACATCATTCGCGAAGCAACACACGTCCCAGAAGCCTTCGATACTTCCAAATTCAAAGACCATCGTCAACAGGAAACCGTAGTGAAGTACATTCAAAAGTCTGGTGCACTCGTTTATATGCATGATCTGCTCGATGCAGTTAAGGCGGGAATGCTCCCGTCCCTGGCCACAATCGTTGTCCCAAAGTTCCAGGCCGCGGAAAAGCAGCGGATGCCGCGACAAAAGGCTGATCGATTAAGAGTCAAGATAATGCTGCCGCCAGGGGATTCAAAATATGCATCATTTCAGTATGCACCTGGGACCAGGGAGTATGATTGTATGTCCTCTACATGCATACACCTGGCGCTAGTAGTACTAGTTAGGTCCAAGTTTGTGTGTCTCTATATTTTATATTTTTAATTTGTGCTGTGGCACTCCAACTGTCAAAGATTTATATAAATTAAATTCCGCAGCCCCTGAGCTTGTTGGATCACCCGCACCTTAAAAAACCATTGGCCTACTTTTGAATTCATGACATTGAAATTTTGAACGTTGTATCCAGTATATCTAGAGACTTAGCCACAATGTGTTTTGGGGGTGAGTAGAAGCTTGACATGGTAAGCAAAAACGTCAATTTCCTAAAGTATATGGTTCGATGGCGTAGTTGGTTATCGCATCTGTCTAACACCCCCGGTGTTCCACACAGAAGGTCCTCAGTTCGAGCCTGGGTCGAATCACTTTTTCGTTAACTTCAAGCGGGCGCTCAAGCAGTTATGCGAGGTCGAAGAATACATAACAGACCCAATAGAAACACAGTGACATAGTTGGAGAATATAGATTGGTGAAAGGCCTACTAACGTACAAATTGCGTGCACCATAACGGAGATGCACATACATCTTATGCTCTAGCACTATACCTCATCCTAGGGTATTTATATCCTCACAACTCCTGGAACGCATTCAAGCTCAAAAGGACGTAGTCGAGTCAACCTCGATCGTGGGGACAATCGAAGCAATGAACTTGAGGAAGACGACGAGGTAAAAATCGACACGCATGCCCTCAACTTCCTCCTCCTCACCAGCCTTCTCATCCTTGCCCCCACTCGACTTGCGACCAAATGTCCACTTAGAATTCTTCTTCGCAGCTTCCTTGCTGTTCCCAGGCGATCCTGCAGACTTCCGCCGCGAGAGCTGCTCCTCCACGACGCTATTGTTCATGCGCTCAATAACTTTCTTCATGACGCTCGCGTGCTTGCACGGATGTACAGAAGCAGCCTGTAGCGATGTCGAATGGAGGAACTGTTCAATTGTTACGGTCTTGTGGGCATGGTCGGCAGAGATGTCTTGGAAGATTTGAGGTGGGGTAAGAGGTGTCCCGTTCTGCATAACCAAGCGATGAATATTTTGAACTGAGTACCACCAGATGGAGATTACCTCGTCATATCCGATAAGCCAAACACGAGGCGTTTGATAATACTTGTCGTACGTTATCATCACGTCGTAAGTTCGTACTTGGAGGAGGTTTCCCTTTGCAACCTCGACGTTGCTATATTTGCGTTTTCAATAAAACTTGAGAAAGATAAATGGGAATAATTACCTGGTATCAACCAGGGCTGGTTTACTTGTGGCCGTGGCCTCGTCGTTCTCCTCGAGGTCGTCCTCCTCCATATCGGGGATATCATCGAGGTCAGGTGTCTCTTCCACTGCACCTTTCCCGAGCGACATACCGCCAACACCTGACGCAAGGTTATCGCCGTCTCCGTCCAGATCAGGGATATCATCAATAACTCCTGGATTCGCAGCCGAGTCCTGCGCTTTGCGTCCAGCATGAGTCTCGACCCATTCATCAGCCTCTCCTGTAGCGGAGGACTCTCCAAAGGATAGTAGTCTTTCTGCGTCTTCATCAGCATCGGTGTAGGCGAGAGATGTGGCACGGCGAAGACATGGTACGCCACGGGTCAGGAGGTACTGTTTGTCAGCTGGAAGGAAGTCTCGAGCCTTGGATGCATCTCCTTTCTCCCTTTAATCAAGATATGAAGGTCAGGAAGCGTCAAAGAAGTGATGCCACTTACCATGTCCATACAGGGAACTTGTAGACTAGGAAATCACCCGCTGCCACAAACTCCTCTAAAGTCGTGAGATCAGTCGTCAGACGCGTAAATATAAAGGATCGTGTCCCACCTGGCGTAATACGCCCGTGTTCTTTAAATTTGCTCTCCTTGAGCACCTGGAGCATTGATCGGTTAGCTGATCTACATTTTGGACGCGGCACGGAACACATACCGGGCTAAGATAGTCGCGAACGGCCCAGTAATGAGACTAAAAGTACAATTAATACAGTTTTCAATGTTTTTGGAAAGGAGATACCTGGATTGCTTGCATGGTTATGGAAGGGTACAAGGAGGTCCAAGAGGCTCTACTCGTACAAATCGATTCGCCCTGCGCTTCCCCACGTGCCCGAACCAAATCAGGACAACCGGACAGATCTGGCACGACTTGAACTACCTCCATGACCTTCTTCCAGCTAGACTCTCTACAGAGGTACCCTATTAAACAAACCGTTATCTAGAAAATATCTCATTGAATAAAGAGGGTCTTTCCTCGTGCTTATCGCAGAACTTGTCTTGGCGGCACTATACCACTCGGATCGCTTTCGTTTCCCCACTCCTTGCTCAGTGTGTCCAGAATCATTTGTGAATTTACTTGAAGCTCTGCTCGCTGCGCTCCGGCGTTTTCTACAACCTTCATCCTAGACCTTGCAGGCAACTTGGTCGGAAAAATTGATCGGGGACGTTTTCGCAATTTATGGTGTCATATTGTATCCTCATAATACGGCGGCGAGCCTCCTCTAATCATAATATTGGCTGTGATTATTAGTCTTCTGCACCTGTTATCCAACTTGGCCCTTGCATCTCGTTAACAACTGGAGGAGCGCCATAGATATTATTCCGAGTGTTTGATGTCACTGGATGCTTTATCAAGAGGACCGATGGCTGGGGAGACATCGCAAAATAAACAAATTGTGAGGTGTGGAATGGGAAGTTGATTGGAAACCAACTGCGCAATACCTGGGACTTTCATGTATCCTAGAACTGGTATTTTTGGGTAATACGAAATTGGATAGCACGACGAAAACAAGATGATGCCACAGATACTGATGATATTTGACCAGTGGGTCTGATAGATATACTGCTCCGTGAGCAGGGTCTGGAGTAGACAGCGAATGGATGGATGGCTTCAGAATCGAGTGCCGTTCATTGGGCAGACACAGATGAAGCTCGCTTGGACTTTTTCTCCTCCTTTTCCTTCTTTTCCTTTTTGTGTTTCTTTTCCTTTTTATCCTTCGTCTCCTCTGTCGCTACCGAAGGAGATGCGTTGACGTCTATCGCCTCCTTACTCTTCTTTTTCGATGCCCTCTCCGTGCTTTCAGGCTGTTCGCCCTCCCCCTCAGTTTCCTGCTTCCGTTTCCGCTTCTTCGACTTGTCGTTGGGTGCCACCTCCGAAACTCCCCCATCCTTGGTCTTCTCATTCTCCTTCTTACTCTTCTTCTCCTTCTTCTCTTCCGCCGGCGCACTCATTTCAACATCCTCACCCACATCCTTCGTCTTCGACTTGTTCTTCTTCTCTTTCTTTTTCTTCACATTGACCTCTTCCACTGGTTGCGAGTCCTCCACGACTTTGGTATTTTTATTTACAGGCTCGCTGGTATTGGCCTATCAAATATAAATAGTTGATCGTATATTCAAATATTATAAAATGGCGGGACGCACTGTGTTATCCTGAGCAATAGACTTGCGCTTTTTATCCTTCTTCTTTTTGTCGCTCTTCTCGGCCGAGGCCGAAGCTACCTCCACTGGCGCAGGCGTCGGTGCGGGGGCGGGCTTGGGTGGTTCAGGCGCCTTGACTGGTGACTTCACCTGTTGGGCAGCAGCAGGTTGTGGGGTCAGCGCCGGGCTCGCAGCAGGAGATCCCCCGCCCGCGGGGGTACCCAGGGGGGTGTCATTAGCACCCGTAGCCGAGGATCTGGGCTGGCCCCAGCCCCCTCTGCCTCCCCGTCCTCCAAACCCACCACGGGAGTTCCACCGTTGCCCACCGGGCGGAGGTGTCGGTGCTGGAGGCAGAGGTGGATAGTTGTTCCGTGGCGCAGGGCCAGCCTGCTGAATTTAGGGTTCGAGCGTATGTTTTTTGAAAGCAGACATACCGTTTTCGGGCCCTTGTACAGGCTCTTTTGGTATTTTTCCGCCTCACTGATGCATTGCGTGTGGCCCTTGTAGTCGGCCGGGGTATTAAAGGTCGTAGAGCAGTCTATGCAATCGAATCCAGTATGGCAGCGGGATCTATGCTGATCCAACTTGGGCTTTTTCACGACATCGCCGCACGCTGAATCGAGAAATCAGAATGCTATAGCTTATCATGCCCATGTTAGAAACTAACCATGACATCTAAGAAAGACGAGTGTAAGAATTGAATTAAAAAATATAGAGTTCACTTACTGAAAGGAGACCATGGCTAGTCCGATAGCACTAGATAAGCTGAGCGTCTTGAGACTAAGGTCGAGAACTTTTTCGTCGCCAAAAATAAGTCCCGCACGTGATGCAATGCTCACCGATCACCGATCAAATTGTGGACCGGTTACTTGGATGCAACTCGACCTCCAAGAAAATATATAGCCTTTAGTATGTATTTTCATTAGCTTTTTTGGATCCACCCCTGCCGCGATGCTCGACTCGAGGACACCACGCGTCCAACATGGTTGTCAAATTTTCACTTCACTTTTCCTTGCTGATTCGGATGACCATTAATGTATAGAGAGTTGGGATAGATGGTATTGCGTTTGCGATACCCACTTACGAACGCAATTTCCACTTGCCATCGCGATATTATTGGCGACTCGCCGGACGCTGGTGATGATGGATTTAAAAATGTGGTATACTCCTAATAAATTAACATGAGCCTATGTAAGTGCCTATCAGTCCAATCTAAACATCACGATCACGGTGTGCTGAATGAAACAACCCATGTCTCCGTACACCCCTTCGCGCCCGGTAGTAACCTCGCCTTGTCAAAGTCATCATCTTTATCAAGCCCCCTGAACATCGTGGCCTCCCCAAGGTAATCAATTCGTCTGAGCTTCACCTCATCAGCCCTGTTGGCGTCCATACGCTTCTTTGCCGCCTTTTCGATGACCTCTCGCTGTTTCTTGATACTGAGAATAAGACCCCACTCAGAGTCTACTATTGGCTCCTGCAGTGCATAGTGGAGGGCCTCCCAGACAGCTTCGCATGTAACTGCTACCGGAGAGTCGATATCAATCGTCCAAGGAAAAGCCTTTGAGATGATACGGAACTGTTTGGCGCCAGTTTCTGTCGCCGATACGTAACGACTCGAAAGGTATGTCGTTCCGTTAATCTCTTGTGGTGGCTTCCGCAGATCGTATACGAGACGTGTGGAATCAGACGCGAGAATGTGGTAAAGCTTCGGGTACTTCTTGGACCCATACCCTGAAATCGATTTAGAATTCGTCACTGCAGCACGCAAGGTTCTTTGGGATTGCCACTCACGCGGAACCACATCCTGCCTGTAGAATCGAGGATCGCCATACATCGGGGGTGCACTGTGGGGAGGTGGCATGTAGCCAGCAGCTGGGTTGGGCGCATAGTAGCTCTGCCAGGGATTCGCCCATGCTGGGGGATTCATGATAAACTGTGACCTGGGACTCCCGACGACGATAGATATATAAGGATGGGTGAGAAAGCAAAAAGGTAAGATCTGCGTCAGTTGGAGTCAGGATGCGATGAGAGTGACAGGCTGCGTCAGATAACAGATACGAAATTTGATCCCAAGGCTCGGGCGCTGTAATCTAAGAGGAAACTGTTCCAGAAAAGGGAACAAGGCGCTGTAAAGGCTCTACACACTCCTTTCGGTTAGCGGAACAATTTTAGGTCCCAGTTTTATTACCTTGCACCTGTGGTATCATGCGTGGTTGAACAGTGTTGTAGCAGGGCTGTATTACAAACTGGCGAGGCCTGAAAGAAAAGGAGGTCTGGGCAGTTTATTTAGTAAATAGATAAAATAAAAATGAAAGGCACAAATTATTCAATCCAGCGATCTTGACTATGTATTCGCCGCGCAAAGTGGTCGAGAGTTGCCATAGCCAGATCGCTTGAAAGGTTGCTGCTTGACTCGACGTGAAGGCAAGTCGGCAGCAGTCTGTGCCTTCGGCAAACGCCGTGCTTAATCATGTGGCTCGGAACGGTCACGAGCTCAGAAGCACTTGCGGGTGACATCGAAGGGCCACAACTGACTTCGTTCCTTCGAGAATCTATTTCGAGGGCTAAGCGAATGTGGCGCTATATATTGCAAAGATTCAAGGCTCATACCATGCTTAGTATTAACGCGATTGGACACACCCTAAGCCTTATAAAGCAGCACAACGTGATTGGTTGACAAATCTGTAACCGAGATATCGGCTGTGACATTTATATTTCTAGACCTTTCGACGCATCCGAGGTCATCCATTACTCCCATCCAACTCGCAGTGCTACTGTGATAACTCACCTGATTCCCGATGTCTTTTTCTCTTCTTCGTGCTCCTCTGCGTAGAGCTGCCGCTACTGGCGCTAGGTCTATCCCTAGGGCCCAGTTCAGGTCTTCGTACCGCCACTACTCGACCCCGCCCCCGGAGGCCAAATCCAACAACAACCTGCTTATCGGCCTGGGAGCTGTTGCCGGTATCGGTGGTCTTAGCTTTTACTACTACTCCAGCACTCGTGATGCCGAACTCAAGTCCGGACTCCAGGCCGCCAAGGTCAAGGCTAACTTTGTCCCCACAAAAGAGGACTATCAAAAGGTAAGTCGCGTCGAACAAGGCCTCTGTTGCATATGTCAATTTTTTTCCCTAGGTCTACAACAAAATTGCTGAACTCCTGGATGAAGCCGGTGAATATGACGGTATGTTCGCATTGCCCCCATTACGGCCGTGAAATTGACGCAATAGCAGATGGTTCCTACGGCCCGCTTATCCTCCGTCTGGCATGGCACTCCTCTGGTACTTACGATAAGGAGACCAAGACTGGCGGAAGGTAAGCCTTGTGCGTCCCCTATTCTTGTAATTGGGAATTGAAATTCTTTACCGCAGCAACTATGCGACCATGCGCTTCCAGCCCGAGTCGCTTCACGGTGCTAACAATGGCCTGAATCTCGCTCGGGATCTCATGGAGAAAGTAAAAAGTGAATTCCCGTGGATCAGCTACGGTGACTTGTGGACTCTCGGCGGTGTCGCAGCCATCCAGGTTCGTGAACTTATTCATGCCCCATCAAACATATCTCCTTACCGTTGATGAATGGGAGTAGGAGATGCAAGGTCCCAAAGTCCCATGGAGGGCTGGACGAATTGACGGAGTCGCCACTGATGCCACCCCCGATGGCCGCCTGCCCGATGCCACCCAGGGCGCTGACCATCTCCGAAACGTAAGACGTCACAATTCATTATCTCCGGATTCGTTCTCACTTGCGCGATACCAGATCTTTGGACGCATGGGGTTTGCGCGGCCATTTTTCCCTACTTCGGAATCTTATCTGACGTGTGATAATTAGCTTCAATGACCAGGAAATCGTTGCACTCTCTGGCGCACATGCGCTGGGACGCTGCCACACCGACCGGTAGGCTAATCTCACCTCACGTCCATATCTGCTTGATATGGATATGCAACAGCTCCGGATTCGTAGGCCCTTGGACATTCTCGCCCACCACTCTGACCAATGAATACTACAAGCTCCTTTTTAACGAGACGTGAGCTACTAAATCGCTAAATTATCAAACACACGGACTTAAATATATGTAGCTGGACCTGGAAGAAATGGAGCGGTCCCAAGCAGCTCGAGGACAAGACCACTAAATCCCTCATGATGCTGCCGCACGTATCCCTTCCCTTCCCTAATTCACTAACTTCAGCTGACCGATTCTTAATCCAGCACTGACTATGTCCTCGTCCAGGACAAGAGCTTTAAGAAATATGCCAAGGCTTATGCTCAAGATAGTGAACTCTTCTTCAGGGAGTAAGTCCCATTCCCAATGCTCAGATACGAGCTGCCAGACTAACACCATGCTTCAGCTTCGCCTCTGTCGTCTCCCGCCTATTCGAGCTCGGCGTGCCCACTCAACAGTGGGTTACTCCCGAGCCATGGATTATGAAGTCCCTTGAGGAGCAACACGAAGAGAAGAAATAAATGCTGCTATCCTGAGTTGTCTCCGTCGGGACGAAGGGACACAGCCCACGGCAGGTTATAGATGAAAGAAACTTACATTCAAATATAGATGATCCCTGTCCTGGATATCGTAGCGGCATGTGTTGTCTAATCCACTACTTATTAACTACCTTATATCCTTTGACTCAAACTCGGTTTGGATGTGCTTTGGTCCATACATATTATTTATTGTTTTTGTTGAATCCTAAACAGGTGAGGGAAGATCGAGCACATGTATACAGAACGTCTAGATTCGTAGTGTCTATGTATTATAAGGGGAGGTGTGCTGGTGCAACAAGTGGATTTGTTTCGCATAGAGGTGGGAGGTTACAGATGAGATACGAACATGGTAATACACCCCGGGGCAGCTGTCTTCGGAAGTCTAACTGGGTGAATGAAATGTCTAGGAGGAAAATAGCAATAAAACAACACGGATAAATGAACTGGGAGGGTAAACGAAAAAATTAGGCAGGTGAATACGTCAAGTCATAAATTATGTGATCGGTGACGCCGACCGTGGCGCAGGAGACGAAGCCGCTCTCGTCCTATCATCCACCGAGAGTGCTGAGAACCGCGCGGATAGGTCCCCATCGCTGGAGGTTCTCACGGTCTCTTCATATGAGGGCAAGCCCTGCATACTGGACAGCGGGGGCACGCCACCAATAAACCCGCGCGACGCCACTGCATAGTCCGGCACCTCGGTGAACGCCCTATGAAGCAGCTCCGTCCCCGTGACCCTATCCGGGACGCTGATCGTGTGCACCTGGTTCGGACGCGTAGCCACCTCGCGCTCGCGTTCCATCTCCGCGGGTGACGGCAGCGCCGAGCTGGTACGCGACATCCAATATGGAGAAAAGGAAGAGAAGGGTTTCATGGTGGCAGCGAAGAGGCTGTGCATGTTCCGGCTTGCGTGCCCGGAGTGCACATATGTTTCATGTGCGCCGCCGACGTGGATTTGCGCAATCGGGTGCTGGCGGTCCCGCTCTACGCTGGTAGCGCGGCTGGAGAAACGGCTGAGCCCACGCGAGTCGGGGCGGCTGCGGCTGTTTGTGCGACTATGCGTGCGGCTGATGGGTCCAGAGGAGGGGGGAGAATCGGCCGGTCGGGTAGGGGAGTGTGCACGGAGGCGTGGGGGTGCGTGATCGGAGAGGGATAGCAGAAGCTCGGAGTTAACCCACTCCAAGGGGGTGCTGGATGTAGGGTCGGGCTGGTGCGGGAGGTGTGTGAGTAGGTGAGCTTCCAGCGGTGTCGATTGACCCGAGCTGGTTATGGGCCAAGCAGTGGGGGGAGCGTCAGGCGCATGGACGGGACTCGCCCCCTGCCAGATCCAAGGGTTTGTGACGCGCAATGTGGCAGAGTCGGGGAGGAACATATTGGCGACGCGATCACGGATATGCTGGTTGTAACTTGGCAGCTGAACGTCTTCCTCTTCCACTGGGGGTACCTCGGCTTCGCCAATGAGCAGACGGCGTGTAGCCGCAGAGTGGACGCGCGACTCGTTGAGGAGCCGGTAGTCAAGGATGTGTAGAGGTAGCGAACAGCGAAGCTCCGATGTATGTCCGTCGAGATTGAGGATGAGAATACTCCAGCGGATTCGGTGTGTGACGATGATAGGCTCTAGGCTGTGAGAGGGCGTAACAGTGAGGGGAACGTAGATGCTGAGATAGGTCTCGACATCGGCGTTTTCGGTTATTTCTACATCCGGCTCAGCAACAAAGGGCCCTCCGCTAGATCCTGCGCTGGAAGACGCAACGGGAGCTTCAGTTGATGGTCGTCGCGGAGTAGAAGGAGCGGAAGCATGAACGGGCGTATTTGCAGAAAAGGATTGTCGCCCTAGACTGCTCAACGAACTTGAACTGCTAGCACGAGGAGGATTTACATTGGCGAAACCAGGCGGAGGACTTGCTGGTGAGAGCGGTGAGGGTGGACGAGTTTGTGCTGAGGAGTGACTCCGACGATGTTCTGGGCGGCGGTTCTCAACCTCGACTGCACGACCATTGATGATCTCGTGTTTGGTGGTCGCAACGAGTCTTGACTGTTCCTGCGTACCGCTGCGGGCATACACTTTGGTCTGCTCATAAATGGAGGTCGTTACTTCTAGTACGCAGACCCCTTTTGAGATGGGCGAGAACTTGACGAGACCAGTGAGTTTGTCGCCCGCCGCCCAAGCCTTGTGTGGCACCATGACGGAGTACATGAGCTTCTCTGGCCAAGTGTTCTCGATTTCTAGTGACTGTTGGTACTCCATCGCTTCAGGTGCAAAGGAACGAATGATGTGGATCGGGAGGCCAGCATGATAGGTCTGGTTAAAAGCAAAACCTGACCGCACGACATGTGCACGCAATTTGTAAGACACAGCGGCGCCGCCGAAAGCGGGAGACGAGATAGTCGACGGCAAAGAGCCACCAATGCGCAACTGGAAGGGAAAAAGGTGTCGTCCAGCCTTGAGTGTGTGGCTGGTACTCTTACCCTCGAGAAAAGACCAGTCGTATGTGCACACGATGTAAGAGAGAGGCGCAGGATTTATGGAGATCCTAAATGGGACTCTGGTTAGCCATAGATCCACACAACGTAGAAGATATGGGACGTACGCTTCGGAGGTTGGTATTGGGAGACGAGCTTTGCCTCTGAACTGAAGCGTGATCTCCTTAATAGGTGTAGCTTCATTGAGATAGAGAGCAACATGGCCTGAAAGACGTGTGGGTTCGACGTCGACGCCAACACCTTTGAGAAAGAGATACGGCGAGTCGAGGAGGATTTCGACTCGAGGTTTATGCTCCTTTTCCTTGGTCATATCGTGGTGGTCCAAGTGAGAGATGCCAGTGGAAGTGCTTGCATGTGGTAACGGGGCACTGTCCACGCCTATTTGAGGCGCCTCCCGTGGATGACCTGTGGAGGAGGTTCTGGACAAGACAAAGGCCATCTTGTCACTGATATTTAGATCTAGAATGAAGGAAGGAAGGAAGAGGGGTCAAGAAGAATGACACTGAGTCAATAGAGAATAGAAGACGAGGTGCATGTTGCAAAAGTCAATATTTGCGTCACAATTCCGTCAAATTTCGGTGTTGCTAATCCGTCCCGACTCGGCGCTTCCGGGAGATCTCTCTTAGTCGATCGGCATGCCAAGCCTCAAGTCAAAAGCACGTTCATGGCAACTACCCATTGCCTGCAAGCTCAATCTTGCACTGAGGCTGAGGGCATATATAGTGTCACAGCATCTCACTCGGAGCAGATCGGGAGCTGCAATATCCTTCATTTCCAACGCAAAGCACCACCGACGATAAACGCGCCAAGGACCATGGTAATCTATTTTTGAAACCACCCTATTCTAGTTATCGTTCTGGCTTATCCGCTCAAAACCATTCTAATTCCCACCAATCTTGCATATAAAATGGGGGTGCACCGCGGGGCCGATATTCAGACTGATAGATACCGGTCCTGGTCCATTCTCTAGAAGCTTACACACGCTACTCACTTATTGTACTCTGACAGATGTTGATGCTCTCCTGTCGACGATACGCCATCGAGCAGGCAACCCCGGCCTTGGTCTTTCCTTTTGAACCCTCCTATATGTGCCGAAGGTATCGATTCGGCCAGACACTCGGCCAGAAACTGATACATGCGTGGCGTGGAAAGAGGAACCACTGCACATACCGTAAGTCCGCGTCCGCGTCGGCTCTGGTCTCTGAATGTACTTTGTAGGAGGACGCCGTACATGTGAAAATTATGTACGTCTAATTCTCACAGGAAGACATAGGAAGACATACCTGGGTGGCGTGGCGCGTCGAGAGCGCCTGCACAGCTGATTTTGGGAATATCCATCTTGAACGCTACTGGATCAGTATATCCGAATTTTGAAAATACTACGCATCTTTATCTAAGATAACATAAGATAAAGATGTCGGGTCGTATGTTTTAGCAATGGAGATACCCTGTTACCTCGTCGTATGTACGAGATACAAAGGTCGAAGTTCGTGCTGATATCACGTCACTGATTTTGATCGAGACGTCATTCAAAGAAGATCGGGACACAGGGCAACGTTAAGACGCCACGAGGGTCTTGCTAAACATACTCGCTCTCAAATCTAATCAGTGCGCCAAGCCTGTGTAATCTTTTCTACTCCCTCTCACGCTCGCACGACTCGGAAAACTTTTCGATTCAAGTCGAGTATACGTGTGCTGCTACGAGGCCATTGTGACACCCACGATGGCTGATACTCGGAAGAATTCCAACACAGTATTGCCCTGTGCCACGACATGGACCGAGAGCGGACCTAGAGGCTGGCATCCACAGCCTCGACCTCCATTGAGAGGATGTATGTCTATGCTCGGTGACTGGGCCGTGCATCCGGCACCCTGAGCGCGCGGTACCAGCGGGTCGGTTGGTCGAACGTTCGATACAACAAGACACGGCGCTATCAAAACAATGAATCATTGTGCACCGGTTTATCTTTGATTGTCTTCCATTTTTGAGGTCTTCTATCGCACCTGCATACCGGTATCAACTTCTTCACCCAAATTCAATGGGAGCGTGTTGTTTGGCGGACACGATGTGTCGAACTAGACTGCTCTACTCTATCTCGGCCTCGCCCGTATGTCTAATACACCGGCTGCGTTCTTTCGCTATACAGAGAAGAACCGGGAACTTGGAGGACCCAAGTCCACAGACTAAGCCAACCGGTGATCAGAAGATATAACTTGGAAGTAAGTAAGTGTATATGTACCCGCACATACTTACACCTGGGGGTAACTCAAGCACTAATGTGGGTATGTCAAGGGCTAATGCCATGACATTAAGAATCCGAGGATGAGTACACAGCGTTACATGTATAACGACGCATTTGCTCCCGTGTCAGCGAAGTAAATCATCGAACTACATTTCCAAAATACAGAGTGGTTCATACATACACGCCTGCACCATGAGTGGTGAACCACCACAGATGCGCATCACGCTTTGTATAGTGCGTCCAAGAACGCGGTCGCCAGCTGGCCTACCATCGACGGACCTACGGCACTCGACTTGCCCAGCCCTGGATAAGAAGAGAGGAGTGCATCAACATCAATGTCGCACAGGGTAAGGGGCAAGGGCAGAGGGTATGAGATGCGGTCTGGAAACTAATGATTGAAGGATAGAAGAAATTTTCAAAGGAAAGAAGTGAAAGGTTGAAATGTTAAGATACGGCACAATTCACCGGGCGCGCGAAAATGAGTCCGGGAATATCAAGCACCGCATACGTTGTGGAATATCAATCCGTGTCGGCGTCATGATTAAGGGTCATGACGAGAAGAAGACCACGGCAGAACACCGGACACGAAGAGAAGGATATAAACACAAACAAGATGCCGGGGGTATCGCTGTCGACTCCCTCGATACAGCTTGATACCCCCCAATCGCCGACCTTTCCGGCCGACCTCTCCGGACGAAAGAGGTGCGCGCGAGCACACCGATTTGTACAAAGATAAGGAACGAGAAACTGAAAAGGGAGACGGAGATGAAGATATGGGGCGCTTTTGATGCCGAAAGACCATAACGTTGATGATCATGATGGCAACCGACAGGTGAAATGAAGGTGAAAGATATAAGGGATAGGGAAAGAGATAAGGAGAGAACAAAACAATAATGAAAAATGAAAAGAAATGAGGGTGAAAAAACGCACCGTATAACGCCACCATCGTGCCTTTTCCAGAGGGTGCCATCTTAGACTCACGCACTGCATCCTTTAGGTCCGCGATGAACGTGTCTACCATCGTTACTGTCAGGCGCTAAAGATAGAACCAAGATAGGTTAGATGGGATCGCGTGGCGGGATCAGACAATGATAAAGGGGGCAAAGCGCCACCAAGTATACAAATTATTTCACGCCATGGTTGCCACTTGACGATTATCGAAGAGACACAAAATTAGGGTGGCTACGCACCGTACAAGCGATGTGGACCGCCGGGGGCCCAGTTAGCGCATTTAGGTGCCAGCCCCTCTTTGCCATTGCGTCGCCCACCTCAAGAACATTGACCTTCGGGTGTTTGGATGCAAAGGCGACGACTGAGGCCGGTGGCGAGCCGAGGATGTAGAGCTCTGGGATTGAGGATGAGATGGTTTTTGCAATGGTGCGCGCTGCAGTTACAATCGATCGACATGATTCGAGGTATCCTCTAAGAACGTGTAAATGCATGTCTGCGTATATGTGATATGAACATACTCATCGCCCATATATTGCATGACAGCCCATGTGCCTGCGATCAAAGCTCCGGGGCTATAGATATTATATCTATTAAGGACTTGGGGATGGGTGGGTGGCCGAGGCAAATGCTCACCGCGATCCAGAGAGACTGGGGCTAGCGTATACACCACCTATTCATGACATCATCAATCATACTCACTTATACTCAGGGATAAAATTAAGACGCACCAGACCAGAAGGGATCTACATAGTATTGGTGCCGGCGTAGCTCTGCATCACGATACATAATTACAGAAGTTCCCTAAACCACAAGATCGTCAACACACTTTCGAGCCAAAAACGTGTTCAGACGACTGACCTTGGGTGCGAACCCATACTATAAGATCAGAAACGTCGAACCTTCAACTACAATTTTTTGTCATAGAGTTGACTAAGCGAACGTACCTTGTGCGTATCACAGCTTATACTCGTAACACCCTTGACGCGGAAATCGAATGGCAGGAGCTTGAATTTACCATTTTCGCCTGCAGACAGCCCAGCCTTCTCAAGGTAGGGCATGATGAAGGAGCCAAGACAGCAGTCGACATGCATACCAATATTGTACTTGGACGCAAGAGCACCGAGCGCTGTGATGTCATCTTGATTCCCATCGGGAAAGTTGATCGCAGAGCCAACCAACTACAATGGGTGGACTCGATTTAAGAGAGGAGGGCGAGTGTTTGGAAGGACTCACCATAATCGTGTTCGGGTTACTAGTAGGAAAGGACTCGTTAGTAAATTTTTGACAGAAGAATGCAGAGATACACGGACATTGCACGCTTGACACGCTTAAGGTCAACACGGCGCGTGAATGGGTCGATTGGGATGGTGTGTATTTTAATTTTGAGATATGCAGCACCCTTATGGAATGCTGCATGCGCTGAGGAGGGAACGATCCTTGAGATACCTCAGTGCTTTGAAAGAGGATAAGTAAAATGGGTAGCACACATCTCGGGTTCCGTAATTCCCTTCACCTGGCGTGCCCAGTCGCGGTGTGTCTTGATCGACATGATGATGCTCTCCGTGCCACCGGATGTCATTGTACCTGCTCCGTCGGGGTTGTTATATAGGCGTAGACACATGGAAACAATTTCGGCCTCCATCTTGCGCACTGCGGGGAAGACGTCGGGATGCAGTGGGTTCGAGACACAGTACCGTTCATAGGCCTGAACGATAACTTGCTGTAGCTCATCCCCACCATCTAGAAGGATTTGTAAGATAGAGGACCGCATAACAGAGTGAAGCTCCATACGGTATACAGCACCAGAAAGCTTCCCATGGCGCCAGTTGGTGTGTCCATTAAGTTCAGAGTCCATGATGTCCATTTGCGAGAATATCCAATCGGGTGTCTTTCCCAGCTCAGGAACACAGAGATGCCGGACAACATCAGCGCCTTTTGGGACAAGTTTGTTCTCGATATCGAGCTTCGCCTGGTTCATCTGTGTTTCAACCCGCGCAGCAGTCGACGGAACGCGCAAGACCAGACGCACGATGCGCTGCATATAACATTAGCGCAAGTAAATAGTTGGGATTTAGGTTGACTTGTATGAACCTGGGCTATCCATGAGTAGATCTCAAGTGCAGATGCACGGATCCCCCGAGCTCGTAGGTGCCGTTGGGCTTTGATTGAATGAGTAAGCAGAACATAGAAGAAGAGCAGTGTTTTGAGATTGTCAAAAGATATTTGAGAGAGGAGCGGGGTCGAAGTCTTGACCAGCGCCGTAGCTCTCGAGCGCAGTGAGATGGACGCCATAAGCAAACAAGTAGGACTGAGGTGCGCTGCGCATGTGAAATTCAAGCAAGTAATAGATTGGTAGTTTCACGTGTCCCACTTGGCCCCGCTGCCGGGACGCGTGCAACCTGGGTCCTGCACAGGCGATACGTGTGGCATTACTGCGTTGGCTTCCGCAATTACACCGAGGTAGGCTGCGTGGACTTATAGCATCCCTGTATTTTGTGACTCTCTCTGGTTTACATATTAGTATACGTACTATCCTTCTTCAGGTAATGCAAAATTTTCAATGATCTATGTCTATCGTGCTCAGCTCTGATCTGGAGTCTACCAGAACTTGGATATAGGTACTTATATGTCTTTTCTTCTTATGTTATGAATTTTGCCATAATCAATCCAGTGGAGAGTCCACCGGATACTTTGCGAGAGAGCGACCTCGAAAATCAGGGTTTTCTTCATATAATGCAAACTCCTGTAACGCAATGTCACGACCAAAATTCACAGTCCGACAGGGTTGACGACAAAGCGACACAAATCAAGCGGGCCATTGAGGAGAGATTAGATCAGATCAGTGGCTTGCCGAAGTAGCACCCTGAACGGAATCTGAAAGTGTCACGCCTTCAGCAGTGCAAAACAGCATTTCGATAACTGAGAGAGATCTAGAAGGCTGCATGCCTCTAGGAATGAACTACAGATTCTATGTATATATGGTCTCATTTTTTGAGCTGCAGGTTTAAGACGGATGAGATGGGATTTCTACATCACGTCCTAAATGTTCATACATAGGCCAAAAACAGCGGCATCAAAAATTCACCTCAACCCTCCAAGACATCGGTTCAAAAATTATACATTAAATTTTGACAAAGCTTGATGAATAACTTAGTAGATCTTAAGTCCAAAGTCTTGAGGGCCCACGGGGACGGGAATGTGCTGTGTTTGACGTTTTGCATTACATGAAGTGTTTGCATTACCTGAAAAAGGATAGTATACATCCCGTCAGTGGATCACGGGTGCCACCTAGCCATCAGGCCACATTAAAATTTGGCCTAACTAACAAAAAACAAAATCCTGGTCTTGTACAGAAAACTATTACCTTAGATTTCAAGCAAGGGCACAAAGTAGAACATGATCAGTGGCGACATTCTGTCTGGCCCCGAATACGCATATTTCGTGTCCGGGTTGGGCAGGTGTTTAGCTTCTCCATGACTCTGCTATGAGCACGAGGGTTTCTGTTCGACTCGGCCCGACGCGTCCGACGGTTGGTGACTTGTCTCAGTTTCACCTTATCCTTGCTAGCTTTTTGGCGCTACTTCATTTACAGATAGAGTAAGATAGTATTGCATTCGCACTACATCAATATGTTAAAAAAAGGGAGAACAATCTAGGGTAGAGATTAGAGGTCATAATTAATGTAATGTGGCCCACGGGATGAGACTATTGCCTCTCGGGGTCGACATTGGTAGGGTTTTGTACCCGTTCGCCTTTGAGATCGACGTTTTCGACAGCATTTTGGTTGTCGCCAAGGTACCAGTTGGGCATAAAGAGAGCAAGAATGAGAGGGAAGACAGCAACGACTGTTGCAGCGATCGTCATAACCTTCATTACATCGTCGTAGGCTAAGCGAAGTTGAATTAGTATGTGCGCAAAGAATACGAAGAAACGTAAGAACGCACCTTGAATAACACCTTCGCGGATGGGCGAGCCACGGGGATACGCCAACGCGTTTACGATTGAGCCAAACAGTTCTGTGCGGTCCTCGTCGGAGACAAAGGGAAGGTACTTCGCGAGCTTTCCAGGCATTAAATTGGTCCAGATAGCGCCCGCTGTAAAGTACTGTGATTAGTTTCCGCTGTAAAGAGGCAGAGGTAACTCTAGGTAACCCACCAACAGCACTACCTATCGCTCCTCCAATCTCGGTGACAAGTAGGACAGTAGCAGTGACCATTGCAACATCAGAGTGAGGGACAGAAGCCTGGGCACCGACTTGCGACGCGACAGCTGCAAAGCCACCTCCAATACCCTGAAGAAGCTGCGTCCAGACGAGCTCGGCGTCAGAGCCATTGGCGCCGCGTGAGTGGATCATGAGTCCGACGCCTAGGAGACGGATGGCGAGACCGACAATAAGGAGCACCTGTATCGTGGTTGTTGAGATGAATTTTTTCACGGGTTGATTGAGCAGGCCTACCTTGTAACGGCGGATAAACCGCATGGCAAGACCTGCTGAGATGCCGAACACAGTCAACGCGACGGTCTGCGTTTGAATGAAGTACGTGACATTGACGAGTGACCTAAAAGAAATATTTTAGTTCAAGGATACTTCAGGAAGCGAGTAGAGCGCACCAGGGCTTGACCACGACGACGAAGGAGTACAAGTATGTAAACGTCAGGTAGAAAGAAACCTACAAAATATCCCTCAGGGAGAGAGGAAAAAACGGTGGCGGCAAACGTACGAAGTCGAGGGCACCAATCAGTGCAGCGAAGGCAACACCTCTGTTGAAGACGAAACGACGCGCAATGACAGGATATTTCGCCACCTTGAAGTCATAGAGAACGAAGACCGGTATCAAAACGCCGCCAACCACGAGCATCGCGATTATCGAGGCTGAAAGGAGCTCACACTAAGAAAAGGCATTCATTTTAACGTTCCAACAAATCCTTACCATTGTTCCATCCACCCTTCGCGGTCTGTGAAAGTGTCAAGGGTAACAGGACAAGGGCAACAGATGTTCCAATAAGGAGGAGGCCTGGAATGTCGAGCTGACTGGCCGTGGTTAGCAGCCTCTGGAGCAAACCCTGCTGGGGAGCGGCTTCTTTCTCGTTTGCAACCTGGACGATACCCATCTTACGTGCCTTGTTCTCTGCCCAGAGAAGGGTAACGATGAGCGGGAACAGGGAGACCGGGATGAGGATAGCAAACATTCCATCTATAAAATTTGATCAGAATAGAAAGAGAACTTCGGAAGGGTGGACATACATCCCCATCGCCACCCGGCACCCTCAATGACGGCAGCAGAGATGTTGGAGCCGACAAAGGCGTTGATAATGAAAGGCATAGAGATCATCGCAGAAACGAAGCCTCTCCATTTTAGAGTCGTGATATCAGCAATAATGATCTGGGTGAGGAGTTGCAGGCCCGTATATCCACTACAAGTCAAGAGTTTGGTCAATGAACAGATCGAGCACTAGAAAAGACACCGAGACATACATAGCATAAAGGATGATGCCACCTGCCACGCTCTGGACACTCTGAGCAGAGGCAATAACGATATATCCTAAAGTGTGATTTAAATAAATAAATTTTAGGTTGCGCCGCCGAAAAACTCACCGACAATATAGAAGATCACTAAAAATACACAAATAAAATCAGCCGCTAGCAGGGTAATGGTGGGTATGTACTTACAGACGAAGATATAAGCAGTACCGCGGGACCTGACATCCGCAATCTTAGCAACAATGGGTTTACCGACAGCAACTGCAGATAGGCAAGTGAGAAGATGAAAAAATTCAGCCGAAGGCGACACTCACTAATGATCGACTGGGCAACTTGGATGGGACTGATGAGACTGTGACCTTTGAACTCGGAAGTGGCATAACTGAGGTACGTGTACGTTGTTGAGCCGTCGAGCGAATAGATATATGCTGCCAGTCCCAAACTGTGCGAGAATGGGATCAGTATATTACGCGTTTTCTGAGTAGAAAAAAGTACCCGATAAACAGTGCCCACTTTGAGTACTTGTTGTACACTTTGTGCGTCGCCTCGACTGTCTTAACGCCGATATGAGCTGTGTCGCCATCCTCGAGGGGCGTCAGGTCATGAACATCCTTCTTGTCAATGTCATCGGACTTCCCAGAGGTGTTGTCATGAAAAGAAGACATGATGGGGCGGACAGTGGGGACGAGGGGATAATTCCTGCCATATCGCGTACTTTATACCAACAGATGCTTGTCCGAATGCCGTGGTTAGCGTGTGGTTCCAGGCTTGGGAAAAATGCATGATGTGATGGGCCGATCATCTGATAAAACACATCTACCCCTTATCTGATAAAGAATTTCTGTAATCTGATTAGCCGGCGTGATAGATCCATGATTGTTTCTTCAATCTTGGCACCTTCGCAGAGCATCTCTCTCATCTCTTCTTGATTATTTAGAATCCTGTATCATAAAATATACTTTCAAAGAAAAACTACAGACAAGAAAGTATGTCTTTCGAGGCGGGGGAAAGCCTGTAACCGTTTGGTGTGTTGACGCCAAGGCGCTCGAGGCTCGCCCCATGCCTTCTTCTGGCTCCTCCTGGCACATTGATCGACACGAAAGCTAGACCCCAATAATAAACCATTACCCTGATTTTGGCTGGTGTCAAAGCGTGCCTCGCTAATTATTCTCCAAGTCGTAGCCATCGGCAGCTTGAAGTGTATAGAGTGGGATGGAAGGCCTAGATAACTATTAAGGAGTAGCTGAAAACACAACAATCTCCAAAGAGACTATCAGGTGATGTGGCATACAGCGGTTCGGGCTCGTGTCAGTGCTTGAATTCAGCCTGGAGTGTAATTGGTTTATGAGAACTTGAATCTTGACGGGTACCTTTCTAAGATTTTTTTTGGCATAGTTCTCGTTTTTGGGTACCTATATGCAATTATGGAACTGCGAAGCATGGCTCAAGAGCGGGTATTTTCGTACCTGGTACCGGTGAAGCCTAGCTCCCCAAAACTCGACGCCATTTATTTCTTCAGCTGAGGGCTTCGGTGTGTGTGGTAGTACGAAAATTTTGGCGCCATTTAGCTGCTTTCTAATGGCAGTATTCAATAAGGTTCAAGTGACAGGTAATCACTGGCAGACATGCCAAAGAGACCCGGTAGAGCAAGTTGGTTTAATATTGACTTTTCGAAGAAATATTGAGAGAGATAACAGATATATAGGAGCATTGAAAGGATTCCTGAGAAATTTTGTGACAACGTTTCCGGTCCAGCAGTGAGAATCAGAGAATATCGTACATTGACTTGCCACTGGTGGCTAAGTGATCGACTAAAAAAGACTCGGAAATAGTGGATGCTTAAATTAATAATATCTCACCACTATATTTTATTTGAGTCAAAAGTGTACCCTTGTCGCCAATCCTTACTCTTAGGTATGTGGGATGGATACTTATGGACCTATGGTCCATCGTGGCGACTGATTTAGGCTGATTTGACGTCGTATCATACGCGTGACACGGCGTGACGGATACCCTTGAACATAATAAAATGAGTAGCGGTATGCGTATGGTATGCCCCACACAACTGATCACCTTCGCGGCTGACATGAAAAGCCTAGCTCCCACAGGAAGAGGAGAGCGATGACGCTGCAGAGGTTACTTGGGGTATGTACACCTCCGAATCATGATTAGATCCCCGATTAATCAATTAGTGCAGAGGACCAACAACGCATCAACTCGTTCTCCAAGCTAAACACGCGTGTGCGTAGTCTCGAGGAGAAGCTTCAGGAACTCAAGGTACTGGAGTAGCTATTCATTTCTCTACGACAGTGTCTGATCCCCAGGCAGCAAGAGAAAGAGGCCCTCGATGACCTATCCACGGAGCTTGAACTTGCGGATGAGGACCAGCCCGTCTTGTGCGCTACTATCCTGCCCTTTATTCTACACAACCTCATGCTTTCCCGCAGATATAAAGTTGGCGAGGCTTTCTTACACTTGCCTCTTCCACGCGCCTTGAAGCGCCTCGAAAAGGACCAGGCTACTATTGACGCGCGCATAACCACACTTGCTGCATCCGCTGAAGGCTGTGAAGTCGAAATGAAGGAGCTCAAAGTAACGCTTTATGCCAAGTTCGGCCGCGCGATCAATCTTGACGATTAAAGCATGATGTGCACTACACAAGTACTCAATGCAAGTTGTAATCTTAATATGTATTCTTGCCAGGCGATCCTCCGGGTCGCAAGATACGAATCATCATCAGTACGACATAGAGAACTACATCCAACACTGGGTATACGAAGGCCTATCTCATTCTATGTTGGAAGAGGGATGATAAACTGTCCTCGTGGGCCCGTGCATAGATGCGGCATATCTTTGTCTAGACGTTAGGCGGGAGGGAGTGTCACTTTTTAAATGTCAGGGCCCTGCTGAACATTAATGTTCATTGACTGTTTTAAAGATGCATCTTTCTAACTAGTCTTTACTAATCCTGCCGCTGCATCCGTGCCCGCGATCCTCTCCAGCCGGAACCAATCATACTTCGAGTACAACACGCGACATGTTACATCGGAGCTCTCTACACCATCATCGAGGAATGGATATGACAGGAGTTCCGTGAAAAATTGGGGGTGGTCAGGAGGACCATAGAATATAAGGTTACGGATGCCTCGGATTTTGTAACTGTGCCAAGGGTGTCAGAAAATAACACTTTTGGCACGAGCATTTGAGATATGTACCGTTTATAGAAGTGAAACCGCTCGCTGACGAGAAGGAAAGATTTTTTGCCTTGGAAGAACCCCTGGCGGGCACGCGAGATGTCTTGATTCGTCGAGTACCTACGAGCCGGATGGGTTAACGCTGACCGGCTATTGCGATCAAGGAAGCGTACTCTGAGAGGACAGTGAAGGAAACACCTGCGTGTTTCTTGAAGTAATTTTCCACACGAATAAAGTCAAAGGAGGAGGGGATAAAAACCGCCGTGTTTGCGCTTTGGACTGCAGATTTCAGAACGGCAGGGAGGAGCTGAGAACTAGCGTTGATGAACTATGCCTTGATAGAAAAAAGTTCCAGACCAACCTGTGTTGTGAAATGGTGGAACCGTTTGTCGGCTTCATCTTTGGCATTAGCGCATTCAAAGTGAACAAAGTTCTGGGAATTATCCGTCAGGTCACGACGCGAGGAAGATATGGACCTTCCCACCTGTTCGATCCCTTGTGGGACTTCGATCGGAGACCAAAATCTCTGAGTCCTAATCTTACCAGCAACATTCTGGAGGGAGGAGTTAAATAACGACCGACCCTCGGGAGTTTCATAAGCAGCTAAAACGATTGACTGGCGAAGATACGCTGCACTGCACTCAGTGTCAGCTTTGTAACCTGGTAAATTTACCGAGAAGTACTTACTGTCCATCAAGGTACCATGATTTTATTCGCGAAAAGTCGGTATCATGAGACTCTTTAGGAAGTTTGTTCAAATGCGATAGAACGAACTTTTATTTTTATTTTTTTTATTTATTTAAAAAAAAACTCAGTCGGCTTGATATCCAACATGAAAGAAAGCCTACCTTCACGTGTTCCCAGTTCTGCATGGTCAAGGCGTCCAGCTGATCAACGACTAACACTTCGATTGATGAGAGGTAGTCTGCATTCCTAGGATGAAGGTCATTACACGAACAAGCACCTCGGAGAGAACATCACTCACTTTTCTTTTTCTATAGATCTCCTCAGGCCAAGCGGACTGGCCATAATAATATCACAACTATAAAACTCTGCAAACATCTTCACGCTTTTCCTCGTCATTTTAATCCCAACACGGAAGTTGTCGTCGACATTGCCCTTGAAAGTCTCCATATGATCGCGAGGGTAGGTTCCGGGTTCGGCTTCGGCGAGTTTGTCAATGACTCCTTGGGGAAGGCCATACTCCGACGCGAAGCGCGCTTGGTTTTCGATTTGGAATATGGGAGATGGCGTGTGTACTGTGATTGCAGAAAACCAATCAAGCGCCGCAGAACGGAAGGGGAGGAGGACGAGTACTGAGGGCCGCGTAAAGCCTTGGTCCTGGATGTCTTCGGGCGGTTCGGCATTGGGATTCGTTTTCGCTGCATGTGCGAGACGATCGTTGTTTTTGAGTACCCGTCGCCGTTTTCTATGAGATGCTTAACTCTTGTAGAATAAAAGGTCGGGGTTCGAGATCCTACTTTGTGACATGGTTAACCGCGTGAAGCGCAATTGCTTCTCTCGTAGCCTTCCTGGATTCCAGTGGTACTGAGGTGAGATACAAGTCCCTGCGTAAGGAAAGAGTGGACAGGAGGTCATTTTGCATCTCGATTTGTTCTGTATTCTACGAAGTGAGGAACGACCTGTGGAACTTGAGCGCGGCACGCACCCTGGGATTGTTTGGATTGTCGTGATTGAAAGGGTGTTCTTAATCTTT
This sequence comes from Sphagnurus paluster, assembly GCA_018282025.1. NCBI lineage: Eukaryota > Fungi > Basidiomycota > Agaricomycetes > Agaricales > Lyophyllaceae > Sphagnurus > Sphagnurus paluster. The sequence goes on from JABCKI010005734.1 coordinate 43,715, forward strand.
CTAGGATCTAAAGAAAAGTTAATTGAGGGCGAGGCGCTACATGGTTTAATGGGCATACGTCGATGCGTGCTTTCTCTTCTGTGTTCGTGACCTTCGAGGTGGTAGGCAATGAGAGGACAGTGCTTCCAAGCTTTCCATTTTTTTGCTTAGATATCTTCCAGGAACGCCCGTCCACAGAGGCCCTGGCCTCTTCTGTTAGATTCACAGGATTGAGTCCAAAATGTCGTTCATATGAGTCTACTGCAATTACTTTTGCGTCATTCTTACGCCGCCACCAACAATACGCAAAACACACACCTGCACCATCAACGTCATCATGGACATCATCGTTGCGCGGATTTCCTTCAACTTCTGCGCCCTCTTTAGGTTCATTCGCATCTTTGGATACAGTAGGTTCGGAGTCAGAGAACCTGGCAGATTTCCGTTTGTTTAGCTTTTCAGCAGGGATGAACTCGGGATCAGGAAGTTTCCTCTTTCCTGCCTTGGTGGCAGAAACATTAAGGAGAGTTAGAAGCGATGTGGTGATCGAGGTGTCGGTTTCTATCGCCATTACTGAGAGATGGATTACAATTTACACGGAAGAGCTACAGTGATCGGCCAAAATTGTGAAGGTGTTGGATAACAGACACAATCATCATCACAGAATGTCGATCCGGTAAGTCGGCTAGTTTATGTTATGGACTTTTGCTCTCTTTTGCCTCCGTCTAACTTCTAAGGTGTCCGAGCTGCTCCGCGATTATTCTCGCTATTAAATATTGAATCCTCAAGTAACTTTAGCTACCCGTCTATACGGGCCGGAATGCCGACTGGATAAAGCTATTGTGCTATAACAACAAACACAAGGCGCGCCGCGTTGATACTTGCAATCCCTCACACAGCGAACTGAACCCTTCCAGCCTGCTGGTGTCCTGATTTGATCTCAATGCGAGTTCTATGTGTGGCAGAAAAGCCGTCAATATCGAAGTCCATTAGCCAAATACTTTCAGGTGGACGGTTTACAACAGTAGGTGAAGTTGTTTGATGTCAAGCTTTGTCTGACGACGCGCCTTATCTGGAAAGAATGAAACTAGGTCAAAGTATATAAAGAACTACGAATTCGATTACCCCCAGACGAACTCTTTCTTCACTGTAACATGCGTCACCGGTCATCTAACTGGGAGTGACTTCCCGGAAACACACAGAAAATGGAACTCTTGCGATGCTTTCGACCTTTTTGATGCACCCGTGGAAACGCACATTGCGAGCGATAAGAAGGCCATCGAAGAGAACTTACTCACTCAAGCTAGACGGGCAGACACATTGATGATTTGGACTGATTGTGATAGGGAAGGCGAGCACATTGGGTTGGAGATTGTGCGTGTGTGTAAGAGGGCCAAGAGAAACATTGTTGTAAAGAGAGCGAGGTTTAGCGCGATTATTGCTCAGTCCGTCCATTTATTCTTTGCCGACTGATCATTTTAGTCCTTGACGTCTCATTCAGACAGATTCACCATGCGGCCCAACATCCCGTAGAGCTTGACCGTGCACAGGCTGATGCAGTCGAGGCCAGGATAATGTTAGATCTCAAAGTTGGAGCTGCCTTTACACGCATGCAAACAATGATACTGCAAAATCACTTTGCCCAACTGGCCGACGGCAAGAATGTGGTCTCATATGGTACTTTCTTGTAACTCTCTTATAATTCTGACTCATGGATTATTAGGTCCATGCCAATTTCCGACACTTGGTTTTGTTGTTCAAAAATGGAACCTCGTGAAAAGTTTCGTCTCTGAGCCATTTTGGTTCATATATCTCGCGTTAACATCATCTGCTGGAGAGGAGACACCGTTCAACTGGAAAAGAGGGCATCTGTTTGATGAGGACGTAGCTGTTTCTCTCTACGACTTCGTCTTATCGGACCCTCTGGCACGTGTGATTAAAGTCACAAAGAAGGGAACTAAGAAATGGTGCATTCTTACATCTCAATTGCCTATGAGGTAGCCAAGTTGATACAATTGGGTAGGAAGCCTTTACCATTAACGACTGTTGAATTGCAGAAGGCCGGATCAAGGCTGCTCCGACTCGCGCCTAAGAAAGTTCTCGACGTATGTTAGCAGCATATCCACCAACCCCAGATGCTCTAACCCTGATATAGATTGCAGAAAAACTCTACCAACAGGGATTCCTCTCTTACCCTCGCACTGAAACAGACCAGTTTGATCCGCAATTCGATTTCCAAAGCCTTATCCAGAAGCAGACAGTTGACCCAGCATGGGGCGATTTCGCCACTTCGTGCGTCACATTAACCCTACCATTACGTTTACTGACATATTTGATTCCAAGTTTAACTCAAAACGGTTTCTCTGCTCCGAGGAAAGGCAAGAACAATGACAAGGCCCATCCTCCCATCCATCCAACCGCCCACGCAGGCAATCTGGCTGGTGATGATAAAAAAGTATATGAATTTATAACTAGGCGCTTTTTAGCATGCTGTTCCAAGGATGCAGAAGGTTTCCAAACCATTGTCGATGTCGAATGTGGTGGGGAGTTCTTCTCCGCTACAGGTACGCAGCTATTTAACAAGTCGACCCAGCTAAAGCCATTCCTAGGTCTCATTGTACTTGAGAGAAATTATCTAATTGTTTATCCATATGACAAATGGGTGGGACATGAACTTCCCGACTTCGAAGAAGGCCAGGAATTCCAGCCCTCCGTATGCGAGCTTCGAGAAGGCAAGACCTCTAAACCAAGTTTATTGACTGAAGCCGATCTAGTCACCCTGATGGACAAGAATGGAATCGGTCGGTTCATTCCAATACGTCCAGTTGCCGATTATTTTGTTAAGACACTGAACCAGGGACGGACGCGACCATCGCCCAGCATATCCAGACAATAATCGACAGAGACTATGTCATCGAGAAGATTGAGGGTAACACAAAGTATCTTATTCCCTCGAAACTTGGTATTGGTTTGATCGAGGGATACAATCAAATGGGGTTGAACAAGAGTTTGAGTAAACCTCAGCTTAGACGCGAGGTAAGATATTTGATTTACAGGCCTTTGATTCAACATAAAATGAGCAAGCCTAGACCGAACGGAGCATGGTCCAAGTTTGTGAGGGGCAGAAAACGAAAGGTGATATGCTAGAAGAAACGATCGAGCAGTACAAGGAAATGTTTATCATTGCACGAAGGGAATTTCCGAAGGTCGTCTCGGTAAGCATGGACAGATATATCGAACGCTATGCCTAACTTTTGATTAGAGCGTACGACGTTATCTTGATGGGAACGGGGAAAACCAGGCCGACGACGCAGGGCCGAGGGGCGGCGGCGGGGATGACGGGGGTAGAGGTGGTGGTGGCGGTGGTGGTGGTGGTGGAAGGGGGCGTGGGGGCGCTCAGCCTCCGAGAAGTCGAGGTGCCCCAGCTCCACGTAGTCGAGTCTCCAGGACCGGAAGTGGGCATGAGCCTGACACCTCTGAAGACGGTTTGTTTACTCCCACCATTGTTTTGCTAGCAACTCATAGCTTTTTAGACTTTCCTGCTCCACCTCCACCTCCCAGGAGTCGAACAAACCAAACTGCAACGGTTTCATCACGTCAAGCTCTAGCTTCTACTTCAAAGTCAACTTCAAATCGCCCCGTCAACTCCTCAACATCCAATTCATCAGGGAAACCTTCTTCCAGTCGACAGGTTACTCAGCGAAGAAATGATTTGAACCTTGATCTTCATTGCGACTGTGGGATTCTCGCTAGCCAGAAAACTGTCGTCAGCGATTCAACCAGCAAGGGAAAACCATTTTGGACCTGTGGTAATAACAAGGCATGCTCTTTTTTCCGGATGGATACGTCTCCTGCTGTTGGGCAACCAGTGGTTCCGGCAAAGAGGTCATATTCAGCGGTATTTCTTGTGCTTCTTTGCTGCTCGGCTTGGGTTGAAGAAACCTAACAGCGACAGGACAACTCCAACTCAGAAGCTGTTCGCATGTGCAATTGTAACATGGCGGCTGTTCAGCGGACCGTAACATCGGCTACGAGTGCAAATAAAGGGAGAGTATTCTGGAAGTGTCCGGATTCGACCCCTGGGGGTCAAGAAGGATGTCAGTTTTTCGAATGGGATACAGATACTCCCGGAACTTCACGCCCACCGCGCTCCAATGCGTCTCCTGCAGCGGAGTGCTACAAGGTACGCTCTCCTGGTCCCGATGTCAGCTAGCTGACGAACGCAATTCAGTGTAAGGAGCTAGGACATTGGGCTGCTAGTGGGATATATTTTTCACATTTGAAACGCCCTATTCACCCAATCATACAGATTGTCCCAACCCCGATGGCGGCGACAATAAGCGACAGCGAAGTTTTGCACCGACCGGTGACACCGCGTCATCATCAGTGACCTGTTTTAAATGTCAACAAGAGGGACATTTCAGTAATGGTACGTAGGTTTACCCCACTTCCCTACTATACTGACTCCTGTGTAGCCTGTCCTAATGGTAATACAACGAAATCAACTTTCGGGCATGGTGGTGGGTCTTCTGATGATGCATGCTTCAAGTGTGGGAAAACTGGTCACTGGAGTAATGGTATCTGTCCTTCGCACTGCGTGTACGCTCCTGCTCATGCCCCTGCAAATCCCAGCCTGCTCAGGGGAAGGTACATCGACATCGCAATATACAAATAGTGGCCGAGGCTCAGGAAAGCGGGGTCGGGGTCGAGGGGCGGCCAAAGCCAAACGAGGTCGTGGGAGTAAGAAAAAGTCGGCGTTTGGTGCGCCAGATTTTTGAAGGCGTATCATGATCTCAATACCTTTATATTGCCACTGAAAGCTTTCCATTGTCTCCTACTCACCAGTTGCGCAGATAAATGATGACATATCAAGGTTTCGCGGAAACCTACGGAGTAATATGTGGGGAAACCTGAGATTGCCACATTGAAACCCCATGTTGTTGTGATCTTGCCTGAAAGTGGATATCGTCATATGCTCTCTTCTAGGTTGTGTGGATGTCATATCTCCGATTAGTGCTCAACTTGTCAATGGTGAAAACGCGACAACATGGCGATCTACTCCGCAAATTTCCCATACATTCAGTTATCAATATCTTCTCCGCTATCATGGTCAGCTCTAATGGCACACTTTTGAGCTGGAAGGCTAATTTCCGTACCTGATCGCTTCATTTTCTTTTCCCGTATATCCACACTCATCGCAGTTGACGAGTGATATAGGGTATTCCTTTAAAAGGGCTCTCAAGGTTACAAGTTTTATCGTCTACTCTCCTCTGTCCTATCTTTGGAGACATACACTCAACTTCTCTGGCCATGTCGGAGTCAATCCTCACGACCACTTCGTTCGATACGCTCGCGGAACAGAAACCTGAAGATAAACCCAAACTTGAGCAGAAGGACGAAAGCCAGGTGTTGGAGCAGGAGCGATCCTACCTCGTCAGCGAAGTTGAATACAAGAAGCTACTCCGTAAACTTGACATCCACCTCCTCCCCTTCATATCACTATTATATCTCCTGTCATTCCTGTGAGTTTATGGTCTTTATTTTATTTTAAAAGTAGTCCTAGCTGACATTATTTTCAGGGACCGGGCAAATATTGGTAGGCGTTTCTTCCCGTTCAATGTTTCGATATACCATGACTTAATCCGTCTCTAGGCAATGCGAGAATCGCCGGACTGGGTGTGGATCTTCACCTGGATGGGCTCAAGTACAACGTCGTAAGTTGCCAGGCTCATTTTCTTTATTGGCCGGAAATTGACTTGAGGGTGTGCAGGTGGCCGCGGTATTCTTCGTGCGTCACTCAGTCTTGCACTGCAATTGATCATATCACTGAAGAAATACTAGATACCATATGCGCTTGCTGAGGTACCTTCGTGAGTTTATCAGCTGAATAGTGCAACATTCTCTCTTATATCAATGCGCTGCAGTAATATCTGTTTAAAACTGCTTCGACCTTCCCGTTGGAGTGAGTATGAAAGCTTCCCACAATAAAGATTTAAAGACTGATGTCGCCTTCTAGTTCCATCGATCATGGTTGCCTGGGGTAGAAGTTTTCCCCTCTTCCTTCATGCAGGGATGGTATTGACGTTTATGACTAGGAACTGTCAACACTCTGATGTGCCTCTGCAACTCCTATGAAGGTCTTATCGTGTATGTCCTGAATTTAGAATCTGCGCTACCTCTTCTAAATATTTACTAGCGGACGTGTCTTTTTGGGATTGACAGAAGCTGGTCTCTTCCCTGGTGTGGGTGCTAATTTCCGCTACCCCTTGCATAGCATGAGCAAGCTGACCGCCCTCATCTTCTCTAGATCACTTATTATCTATCCCTGTGGTACAGGAAACGTGATGTAGCTGTAAGAATCGCCATATTCTTTTCGGCTGCGACCCTCGCAGGCGCTTTTGGTGGAATTCTTGCGTATGCCGCAACCGTTACATATTATTTACACGCTAATCAACTATTTCAGATTTGGAATAGAGCACATGGATGGCATTGGAGGCCTTCGTGGCTGGCAATGGATTGTGAGTCTGACCTTGGGAATCGCTTTTCTCAAACGCTTAATACTATTTTATTTAGTTCTGTCTGGAAGGTCTTCGTATGCACCGCTCATTTTTATTAATTAATAAATGAGGTTTGACACATTTTTAGTGACTGTCGTTGTTGCTATTGGCGCATTCTTCCTTATGCACGACGTAATTATTGTCATCTTTTAGCCAAGGGTTTTCATTTATACTCACTACGCCACTAGTATCCCGCTACAGCCCGATTCTTGACTGAGGACGAGAGGAAGACTATCATCGCCATGCTCAAGGAAGATACTCAAGGTCTCGCTACACATTACGACAGGAAGTTCGTCTGGCAAACCCTCAAGGACTACAAGACATACGTACAGATGGGCATCTACTGTGGTCAGTGTGTCCTTGGCTCAACATCACCGCTGATACTGATTTTCATCTCGAGGATAGGGTTGCTCCTGACTGTCTACGCTGTCTCTCTCTTTGCTCCAACCCTAGTCAAAGAGCTTGGTAAATATATGAAAAATCCGCTATTATTGTGGTAAGGTTGCTAATCGCCATTTGCATCCAAGGATTCACTGCCGCCCAAGCCCAACTCCTTACCATTCCTATCTTTGTCGCCGGTTGCATCACTACACTTTTGTGTATGGCTATCTCTCACTTTCATATCTGCCATGATTTTCGCTGATCCTCTCCAATAGTTGGGTTCTTGTCCGATAGATATCACTTACGAGGACCATTCCTCATCGGGAGCATTATTATATCAATGATAGGTTTCATCGTTTTATACACACAAGAGAAAGCCGGAGCGTCCTACGCTGGTGCTGTGATCGCTGCCATGGGTATTTATCCCACTATCGCTATAGACTTGGCGTGGGCTAGCTCATCTTCAGGCGGAGACGTCGCAAAAGGTATGTTGTCTGAATATGCCGAAGAAAGCGGAAGTTGAGCTTCCATAGGTGTTTTGATTGCGATGGTGGTTGGAACCGGTAATCTTGGAGGGTATGTTTTAACTCAACGTTTTGGAGCTTAGCTCTAATGCAGGTATGCGTAGCATCTGCGCTTCGTTTATCTTCATTACGCCTCCGCGCTTCCACATCGGACATGGTACAATATTAGGATGGCTAGGCCTCTCGTGAGTATCCCGGTGGAAGATTAACCTATTTTGGTATTCATATTGGCTCTCTCTCCTAGTGTTCTTCTTAGCTGTTTCGCGATGTGGGACTATAATCGCATCAACAAGCAACGGATCGCATTTTGCGAGCGTGAAGGAATCGATGAAAGTAGGAGGGACGAGTTCAAAGATATGGGTAATGCCAGCCCTCTTTTCAGGTGAGTTCTTTTCTATCGTGTTTCAACAAAAGAATCTAATTTCATGTGGGACAGGTTTGCTATTTAGTCATGGTGGCCACTTCAATATATTGGGGTTCAGGATTATCATGAAATACTAAATATTAGATAGTAGAATAGAATGTGTGCATTTCCCCCACTACATAATGATAGTGCAATGGTTTCTTTTTCTTAATCCACAAAAATGAGAGGTGCTTGTCCCAGGGAGGATTCGAACTTCCGGCTTCTCGGAGCCCGCTTTTGAATGCCACAACGAGATGATTTAACCACTAATCGACAAGGACGATATGTTGACCACGATGTGGTTGAAATTGAAATCACACCAGAGCGGAGATCCAATATCTTCCTGGGGCGTAAATTCTTCAACGTTACTGCCGCGTCCATCCCGCCCTCCGACACGCCTGGACGCTGCACGCCGCTGTCCTAGGCCCTCATTCATCTATCCAGCTTTTCGAGCTTTATATCTGCCACGTAAAAAGCGCGAAGTTCTTGTCACAACTACCCATGCATTTGTACAACTTGACGCTCCAGCCGCCTACTGCGGTTACTCAGGCCATTGTCGGTAACTTTTCAGGCGCCAGGCAGCAGGAGATCATCATCTCTCATGGAACAAGGCTGGAGCTTCTACGACCTGATGTTCAGACAGGAAAAGTCTCGACGGTTATCGCAACCGACGTTTTCGGATCCATTCGTTCTCTTGCTGCGTTTCGTTTGACTGGGGGAACCAAGGGTGAGCCCTCGTACGTATCTGCGTTGCCTGCATTCGTTTACATGACATCTTCTCAGACTACGCGATAGTAGGATCGGATTCGGGTCGCATTGTAATTCTCGACTATGACCCCAAAACTAGTAGTTTCGTGAAGTTGCACCAAGAAACTTTCGGAAAGTCCGGAGCGCGTCGCATCGTACCTGGACAATACCTCGCAACAGACCCTAAAGGACGCAGCGTGATGATATCTGCTATGGAGAAAGCGAAGCTTGTCTACATCCTCAACCGCGATGCTGCTGCAAATCTCACGATTTCTTCTCCTCTGGAAGCGCACAAAAATGCTGCCATCATTCATCATATAGTGGGTTTGGATGTAGGGTTTGAAAACCCCATGTTTGCGGCTTTAGAAGTTGATTATACGGAATCTGATCAAGACCCTACTGGAGAAGCCTTCAAAAATACTGACAAGGTGTGTTTGATATATCTGTGAAAACGTTTTTAATTCACACAACCTGGAACTTTAGATGCTGACATATTATGAACTCGACTTGGGTCTGAATCATGTAGTTCGTAAATGGAGTGAACCCACCGACCCACGCGCCAACTTGCTCGTCCAAGTCCCCGGAGGTCAACTTGCATCGTCTGACCGATATGATGGACCTTCTGGTGTTCTTGTATGCTGTGAGAATCATATCATCTACCGCCATATGGATGTGGCACAGCATCGGGTACCAATACCACGTCGGAAACACCCTTTGGAGGACCCTGGTCGTGGTTTGATCATTGTGGCTGCTGTTATGCACAAAATGAAGGTTGGATCTTGTATTCCATTTATCTTCGTCCTGCTTTTACGTCTCTTTATATAGGGTGCATTCTTTTTTCTTCTTCAAAGTGAAGATGGCGATCTTTACAAGGTCACAATTGAGCATGAGGAGGAAGAAGTGAAGTCGCTAAAGATCAAATACTTTGACACTGTCCCTGTTGCTTCAAGTCTTTGCATTCTTAAATCTGGTTTCCTCTTCGTTGCGGCCGAGTTTGGTAACCAGTGCGTCGCTTCTTACACTATTGGACACCATAAGCTGCTGACAAGAATCCAGCTACTTGTACCAATTTCAGAAACTGGGGGATGACGACGACGAGCCCGAATTTAGTTCTACATCTTATCCTTCATTCGGCATGGCACAACCCCACACTCCATTACCCCGCGCATATTTCCGCCCCCGCCCATTGGATAATCTGGTCGTTGCGGACGAAATTGGATCTCTGGATCCAATCATCGACTCTAAAGTCCTCAATGTTCTACCCAACTCAGACGCTCCCCAAATATTCGCTGCTTGCGGACGCGGTGCACGGAGTACCTTCCGGACACTGCGGCATGGACTTGAAGTCGAGGAATCAGTTAGCTCTGATCTCCCCGGTATTCCAAATGCCGTCTGGACAACTAAGCAAAAGGAAGATGGTAGGTCTTTCGAATAATTACAACCGACACTGACAATAACTCAAATACCCTTTTCGCAGATCCATACGACTCCTACATCATCTTGTCGTTCGTAAACGGCACGCTCGTTCTCTCGATCGGCGAAACGATTGAAGAAGTGCAAGACACCGGATTCCTCTCCTCTGCCCCCACACTTGCCGTTCAACAGATTGGCGCTGATGCTCTTCTGCAGGTGCACCCGCATGGCATCCGTCACGTTCTTGCAGATCGGCGTGTAAATGAATGGCGTGTGCCCGAGGGCAAGACTATCGTAAGCGCAACGACAAACAAGCGACAGGTTGTTGTAGCTTTAAGTTCTGCCGAGTTGGTGTACTTCGAGTTGGATTTGGACGGTCAACTTAATGAGTACCAGGACCGCAAAGCTATGGGAAGCACTGTATTAGCGTTGAGTATAGGAGAGGTTCCTGAGGGCAGGCAACGGACGCCATATCTAGTGCGTGACGTTCTTCTCTTATCGGCTGATATTGACCTCGACGAAACAGGCCGTTGGCTGTGAAGATCAAACTGTCCGCATTATCTCTCTGGACCCCGAAAGCACACTCGAAACGATAAGCTTACAAGCATTGACTGCACCTCCCTCCTCCATTTGCATTGCTGATATGCTTGACGCGAGTATCAACAAGGCGCAGCCCACCATGTTCGTCAACATTGGCCTTCAGAACGGTGTTTTGCTGCGAACGGTTCTGGATCCTATCAACGGGCAACTAACTGATACACGAACTCGGTCTGCACCCATTTCCCTTTTTAAGCTGCAACAATAACTCAACCTTTCCACATTTAGTTTCCTTGGAACACGCCCGATCCGTCTCATTCGCGTTCAAATTCAAAAGAATCCCGCAATCCTCGCCCTCTCCTCTCGGTCATGGCTGAACTACACCCATCAAAATCTTATGCATTTCACACCCTTGATTTTTGAGAATTTTGACTATGCTTGGAGTTTCTCTGCTGAGCTCAGCCCCGAAGGACTCATTGGCATCGCTGGGAGTACACTTCGGTGAGTTCCCCCTTGACGTCTACTTCATACTTCAATCTTAACGCATTACAGGATATTCCAAATACCTAAATTGGGCACAAAGCTAAAGCAAGATTCTATTCCCTTGTCGCACACTCCCCGCAAGTTCATTACGCACCCTTCAAATCACTACTTTTACCTCATCGAGGGTGACCATCGGGTGTTGGGAGAAGATGTCGTGAACAAACGCCTTAATGAGCTGGTACGGTCATTCTACCGCCAAATATTTTTATTTCCTTACTTAGAATCGTTTCTCCGATTAGCGGCAACAGGGAAAGACGATCGATGAAGAAGTTGTGAACCTGCCGCCAGAAGACTTCGGTCGGCCCAAGGCCGCTGCTGGAACTTGGGCTTCGTGTATTCGCATTATTGATCCCATCGAGGTAGGACCATGGCTATACAATAGTATGCCAGTTTTCTGACCATCTTGTTGCAGGCCAAGACTGTTGCGTTGATCCCCCTGGAAGGCAATGAGGCAGCGTTCTCTTTAGCGGTTGTGCCTTTCTCTGCCAGGGGTGGGGAGCTGCATCTTGTGGTGGGCACCGCCGCAGACACAGTACTATCGCCTCGTTCATGCTCAAGTGGATACCTCCGGACGTACAAATTCACAGACGATGGCGCTGGTTTGGAATTCCTTCATGCGGTAAGTCGTCGAAGCACTGCAATATTTACCGTTCACCTTAATATATCTGGTAGACTGAGACGGACGACGTTCCGTTAGCAGTTATGGGTTTCCAGGGCCGCCTTGTTGCTGGCGTCGGAAAGGCGCTAAGAATCTACGACATTGGAAAGAAGAAACTCCTTCGCAAAGTTGAAAACAAAGTATGTTAATACGACATCCCTTTCAATCCGATCCTTAATAAGAATTATCAGACCTTCTCCTCTCCCATTGTGACGCTCGCCACCCAGGGCTCTCGCATCATCGTTGGGGACATGCAAGAATCCGTTGCATTCGCCGTCTATAAGCCGCCGGAGAACCGTCTTCTCGTTTTTGCTGACGACAGTCAGCCAAGATGGGTCACTGCGATGGCCATGGTAGACTATAACACCGTCGCAGCTGGTGACCGTTTTGGAAACATCTTCGTCAACAGACTAGACGTCAAGGTGTCGGATCAGGTTGACGACGATCCTACTGGTGCTGGAATCCTGCACGAGAAGGGCATCCTTATGGGAGCTCCCCATAAGACGAAGCTATTGACACATTTCCATGTCGGGGACATTGTCACGTCGATACATAAGGTGTCGCTTGTGGCCGGTGGTCGAGAGATCCTGCTCTACACTTGCCTCCACGGGACGATCGGGATTTTGGTGCCATTCATTTCAAAGGAAGATGTGGACTTCATCTCGACACTCGAGCAGCATATGCGGACGGAGCAAAGTAGCTTAGTTGGACGTGACCAACTGAGCTGGAGAGGTTATTATGTCCCCGTAAAAGCAGTCGTCGATGGTGACCTTTGTGAAACATTCGCGAGGCTGCCGGCCACCAAGCAGAGCACTATTGCGGGCGAGTTGGACAGGACAATTGGAGAAGTACTCAAGAAGCTTGAGCAGCTGCGGGTGACTAGTAGTGGATTCTGAGCGTATTTGTAGTGTTTCTGTTAAAATTTGTATCCTATATTGGCATAGAGCTTTGTTCACTACAAGTACAAAGTCTTCAGACCCAGGTCTGACGGTGCCCCATGACGCGCTCCTTCATTTCACACTCGATTCAACATGCTCAACATCGCTGCCCGCCCATGTTTTAGAGTCTCTCGCCCTCACATAGCCGCTCTGTCCAATAGGACATTAAACTTTCCGACCAGGTCACTCATTACGCTCAAAGACCACAAGGTAATTCCCCAATCAAAGCCCGCTCATAGCGCGTCTCACGATCGTGATAGTACACCGCCCATGCAACTGCAAAGGGCCTAGGACGCAATGGGCACGTCGAGTCTAATGGTCTTGAACTAGACCTTGCGACTCCTAAAGAATTGGGAGGGACCGGCAAGGGGGAGAACCCTGAACAACTTTTCGCGATGGGATATGCTTGTCAGTAATCATATCTTCGAATCGACAGTGCTCACCGGCTCACGAGTTCAATCATAGCCTGCCTTCTTGGTGCTATCCACATGATGGCTGGACGTTTGGGTAAGCCTGACAGCACAAAGAATGCGATTGTCCATGCCAGTGTCCATATCGGAGAGCCAAAAGAGATGGGAGGCTTCGGACTTGCTGTTGACATCAAAGTTGAGAATGTTGATGAGGACGTCCTGAAAGCTGGGCATGAGGTACCGACTCTCTCTCTCACTCCGCATACGGTAATACTAATGTTCATATTTCATTCACAGGCTTGTCCGTACAGCAGGGCTTTGCTGCATGGCGTAGAGGTTAATGTTTCCAAGGCTTAAGGCTAACAAGTTAGTCGCCATCCTCTCGTCTTTCCCACTAGTCCAAAAGTCAGACTTTGACTAAACTTTTAGCTTGTAGAGTCAGTTCGTGATAGGCCCTTTGAAATACATATAAAGGAGCAATATACTCTCTTTACACGAAATCTATCGTTAGACACATGGCGCCCGTCCTTTGCAACCCCACCAACTTACAATTGGTACCGACGCGCAGGTTCATGAGATTCACGACTGGGGCTTTGTGACACTTGGCAATGATGCAGAACAAATTATTCAGGATCCTATTGACGTGCGACATCTATCACAAAACTTTCCTACTGTGAAGGACCTGGAGTTGAACTAACTTGAAGTAGCTATTTTAGAATTTCCTTTGGTATTACTTTGGACACTAAGCGCTGCACGTAGAGCGCCCTGTTTTTCGTCGATGACATTCGCAGCCTTTTTAATAGGGTCTAGAAACGAATTCAACTTGACCTGCTGAATGTTCTCATGTTGCGTAACACAGTGTTTGACTCCTCAAAAACCTATTACGATCTGGTTTCTTTGAATCTCCCATTATTTTTCATCCTCACTCATTCTGCACTTACACGCCGTGCCTGGCTCGGGTTCTGCCATATAGACTCCTGGATGAAATTTGAAACGGGGCTCTTTCTCATTCACCCTGAACTGTATGGCTTCCACGGTATGTCAGTTAACCCTGTGCAGTGTATTCAACTGCACTGACTTATATATTACATGTACCTGCACCGAATTGCTACGAATCTGCCTCAACCTTGCTACCATGCCTTCTGCAGCGAGCGCTGTTTCTACTGACTCACATTCACTACCGGACGAGAAGGCGATTGAGAAATATCATGCAATCGACGAGGAGAAGTATAAGAAGATTCGCCGCAAGATTGACATCAACCTCCTTCCCTTGTTATCTCTGCTGTATTTTCTATCCTTCTTGTGAGTGATTCTCCTTCAGCGATCACATAGAACGTTCGCTCGAATCTTATTTTTGAAGGGATCGTTCAAATATCGGTAAGGATATATGAGTAGCGCTTATAATATTGTGCACATATACTCACCTGGTGGGAAGGCAATGCAAGGATTGCGGGCATGGCAAAAGATCTTGATTTAGTCGGCCTGAAGTATAATATTGTAAGGCTTTATCTCTAAGCTCAAGAGAAATTGAGGTTTCCTCAAATCTATTCTTAGGTTGTCGCAGTATTTTTCGTATGCCACCTTCAATCTGCGATAAACGCAGGTACTCAATAGAAACAGATCCTCTATGCTTTCGCGGAAGTACCTTCGTGAGTAAATCCGCCGCCTTCAATTATTCCCCGTGAGTTACTGATGTTCTGTCATCAGAAATCTGTGCTTGAAAATCTTCCGGCCTTCCATCTGGAGTGAGCTTTTCTCTCAATCAATCATTATTTTCCCAAACCAACCATTCTTTTAGTCCCTTCAATCATGCTTGCATGGGGTCTGTCTATCTGCTCTACTAATTTACATCAAGATTGACATTTTTAGGTCTCGTCATGACTCTAATGTGTCTGTGTAAAACCTACGAAGGACTTCTAATGTAAGGGGCGATTCTAAAACATTGCTCGACCTTTTCTTTATGTCCTCTCCAGCGCTCGAGTGTTTTTGGGCCTCGCAGAAGCTGGCCTCTTTCCAGGAGTAAGTTTCGTTTCAGGATCCGTCATTGAACCATGGCCTGACATTTCCAAGATCACATACTATTTATCACTATGGTATCGACGACGTGATGTTGCGCTCAGGATAGCAATATTTTTTTCTGCTGCCACTGTCGCAGGTGATCTCATTAGTCTCCTTGCACTGTAAGTTTTTTAAAAATGTCTAACTCTTTTATAGGTGCTTTTGGCGGAATTCTGGCGTAGGGAGATCATTCGCACCTCGTTTGTGACACTACTTATTTCTTATCTAGGTATGGAATCGTACGCATGGAGGGAATCGGTGGACTCCATGGATGGCAATGGATTGTGAGTTTCACCCCATTTTGAGTGTTTCTTGTCACCAGTTTTGATGATTTTCTACCAGTTTTGCCTCGAGGGCATTCGTGAGTTTTTCCAGCTCTCCTGAGAAATCCAGTTGAGGAAAAATCAGTGACCGTGGTTGTTGCATTCGCGGCGTTCTACTTTATGAATGATGTATGATTTTTTCACTCTCATTATTTTCCTCTCATATTCAAATTATAGTATCCCGCGACGGCTGCCTTCCTGAGCTCTGAAGAGAGAGAAATAGTCATCGCTGCACTCGAGGAAGACTCTCAGGGTCTCGCAACTCAGTTCAACCAAAAGTTTATTTGGCAGGCTATGAAAGACTACAAAACTTATGTACATATGGGTATCTACTCCGGCGCGTTGTGATTTCCGACTTATGGGGTTTGAGTCAACTAACTTTAAGACTTTGTAGCTCTATTACTAACCGCATATGCCATCTCAACATTCGCACCTACACTTGTCAAAGACCTCGGATTCACTGCAGCACAGGCGCAGCTTCTCACAGCGCCGATCTTCATCGCAGGATGTGCCACTACAATCTTACGTATGTTTTCTTCCAAGCTAATCTGGTCGTGAATGATACATCCACCTTGATAGTTGGATTTTTGTCTGATAGATATGTTTTACGAGGTCCATTCCTCGTCGGTTGTATTCTCTTGTCGATGACTGGGTTTATTGTGTTATACACCCAATCAAAGCCTGCGGCGGGTTACGCCGGCGCAGTACTAGCTGCCATGGGTATATATCCGACCATTCCTATCGCTGTCACATGGGCGGGATCAACTTCAGGAGGAGACGTCGCGAAAGGTGCGATCGAATGGTGTAAAAATTACAACGCTTTAAACTTTCGATAGGTGTTGCGATTGCTATGGTCCTCGGCGCAGGAAATCTCGGAGCGTGAGCCCCTGTAATCTGTATACCACCGACTAATACTGACAGCTTGAACTAGGATATGTTCATCTTTTATCTACATTAAACCCTCTCGATTTTACGTGGGCCATGGCATCATTTTGGGTTGGTTAGGCTTAGCGTAAGTTATCATAGATTTATCGCACAGCTCTGATAATTAATTTTTTCCCAGTGTTTTGCTCAGTTGTTTTGCCATGTGGGACTACACCCGCCTTAATGGGAAGAAAAAAGTCTTGTGCGATGCGCAGGGTATCGATGAAACGAGAAGAGAAGAATTCAAAAATATGGGTAATGAAAGTCCCCTATTCCGGTAAGTCAGTTCGAGCGTGTTTATGATTTTGGCTCAGCATGGCACAGGTTTACTATTTAATCTCATTCACTTATTAACGTGCAATTGTAAGAGGCTTGTAAATTGTCTTATTTATTTAATCCCTAATCTAATATTCACCAGATTGTCTCTTATCATAAAGTTCACTCGACCATGTTAAGAATAGGGACCGCGAATTATGGTTGCGCTTTTTATATGTATATCATCTCATACTTCCAAAAATAAAATTCCCATGGCGCACGTCTACTCTTTCCAGTTTTTTTTTTCTTTTGAAAGAATCATTCTATATAAGAAGCACAATAATGGAGTAACAAAAATTTGGAGAAACGTATATGGCTACTTCCGGGACTATGCCAATTGATTCCGTTATATCTGACGAACCCTGGCCACGAGTAACTGGGGCATCATTGTCCTTATCATTGCTAGTTGCTAAGCGTTGTCGTTTCCTTGAAGGTGTGATAATACTGCTCCCCGTAGCCTGAACTGCTATAGCCCTTTTAAGTGGACTGGGTCCTCGGGCTATTGGAGCGAGTG
Source organism: Sphagnurus paluster (assembly GCA_018282025.1). Taxonomy (NCBI): domain Eukaryota; kingdom Fungi; phylum Basidiomycota; class Agaricomycetes; order Agaricales; family Lyophyllaceae; genus Sphagnurus; species Sphagnurus paluster. Next base: position 60,939 of record JABCKI010005734.1, read on the forward strand.
ATTGAATTTGAAACGGGAGTGGCCCCAATAATGCATCGCTACCATAGAGGTTAGCGGCAGTCATTCCCATTGTTGGGCCGATGGGCTGTTGCGCGACTGGCATGTCGAATTCGATTATCTAGAGAAAGGCTGATTAGTTGAAAGTTGGGATGCTCGCAGAATGTACAATTACATAACATGGCAGAACGAGTGATGCGTATCTGTGAACGAATATGCCATTGGTGGCAGAGCCATAGCTTTTGAACAATTCGGACCCTACATGGATCGACGGAGGGGGCTGTTGATTTGGTTTACTGCTTACGCAACCGAGGATAACTGTAAGGTTCCAATTAAAATCAAGGAAGAAACAGTGTACAATTATGCACCTCGACACGCAAAAATCTTGTTACGGCATATCCAATGGATACGCCAGGGTTGGCAGCCAGATAGATGCCGCATCCGAATGCAGTGCCATTTACAACTCGGTGACCACCCACACCGCCGATCCTAAATCCGGTTTTCAGTATTCTTGAGAAAACCCATCTTATTCAATGATGTTCGTTGCATAAAAAATGGCAAACTCACGATTCAATATTGGGACAGGCTGTCCCATGAAATAGTCGGGTTTCCCGAAATGCCTCCCCAGTTACTTGATGCAACATATCTCGGGCGGCTTCGAACCGTTTTTCAAGCTCGTAATTGACAAACCAGTGAACTGTTCTTTAATGAATTTCACGCCACGAAATAGAGAAGAGAGAGAAGGGCTGACACTTTTTTATCTTGTAATTACCTGCAGTGAGCCCGGGGGCAACAATACTTTCACATAATTTCCACGGCTCAAACCTTTCCAAGTCATCAGGGTGCGCAGGACTCCCGTCATCGAGCGTGTTATCGGCCACATTCACTGCAACGGAGAAAACAATCCCTTCCTAAATGATCGCGTCAGGACTCACATTGATTTTGAAAGGCATGTTACGCCACTAACTTCTTTGTTCTCAATGGTTGATACTAACTGTCTATAGCTTTGTTCCTCTTCCTCGGCCAGCTGGCGTGCCAATCGCTCGTCCTCGGCATTCGGCTTAGGCAGGTCTGATTCTTCAAACTCTTGCGCCAGACGTCTTGCTAGAGCTTCGTCCTCAGCAAGGTCATATATTATAGAATAGTCATCTTCAGCGGCGAGGCGGCGTGCCAGAGCCTCGTCTTCAGAGATGGTCGCAACCGCAGGAAACTGTTCCTCGTATTCTTCGGCCAGGCGCTGCGCTAGAGCCTGATCTTCTGATATAACATTTCCTGTACGGGCGACAGCAGATGAAGATGACGCGACAGGTTGCTGGGAGCTATTCAGTATCACGATTTCATCATCCTTTGCAAGTAACTCGTCATGAAGGAAGTTGTTGCTATATGGAAATAATAGCTGACGTCAGACCAGGAAAATTGCTTCTTGAATTTTTTGGAGTAGACTCGTTTGCGAGGTACGTGGATTTGGTTAACTTCTTCCTCGTTGTCGTCGTCGCTTAGCTCAATGACGATAGTATTCAGCTTGTTGTTCAATGAAGTTTTCACCGGGTCTTCATCACGATCTAACGTGAAGTCGACAAAGGATGAAGAACCAACAAGGGCCATAGAGAAACTTGAAACAAGTAGGCAAGGGAGAACTGATTTGTAGAGTTAATGGTTAGATAGGCGTGACTGTCACATTCACATGTCTCATGACGCTCGTACCAATAGTCACGCAACTTCAAGTTTGAGTATCCTATACGTTGGGTGCACTCCAGGAACTGAGATATCCCAAACAGCAGCCCCTAGTCTCACTAATAAGCGCTAAGAGATGCGTTCTCGCTGAGTGGAGATGCTACTGGAACTAAATGGTTTGATTGTCAGCAAAGTGGTCTTTGGAATTGAACACTGAATGTTCACATTCAAAAAAGAGAACTTCAACCTAAACCTTAGATAGGACAGCAGATGGATGAAACATTAGGACTCCTCGGGATGTAACCAAGCCCGCATGGTATTGCGCCAACACCAAGCAATAAGAACCTGTACATATAACTGTAGGTATAGATAGAGATAGTTTAACTATCATCAAGTGTTGTACTTTACAGCTCCTCACGGGGAGTCTTCTTCTCAAGACCGACGAGCTCGACAGTGAAGACGAGAGCAGCGTTGGGTGGGATAACACCACCAGCGCCGCGCGAGCCTTGAAGTAAGAAGCCGTTTAGCTCGTTATGCATTAGTGGTAGCAAGATATAACAGACCATAAGCCATACTAGAAGGAATCGTGAGGGTTCGCTTCTCGTTTAGACACATGCCCTGAAGACCTTTATCCCAGCCAGGGATGACCTGACCTACGCCGACTATTCAAGTAGTGAGCCAAAAAAATAAAAACAGGCGTTTTTCGGGATGCCTACGTGTGAGAGCGAGTGGATCATTGCGGTCGAGACTAAACGTTGTCCAAGTCAAAGGAAGGTCCATGAAAGTTAACAAAAGGGAGCGCACCTGGAGTCGAATTTTTTGCCATCATCAAACAGTGTTCCCGTCTTCACGATGTATCGTTTCAGTTCTTGTTCGTCTCGAGCAGACGAACGATACTAACGTAGTGGACCTTCATTTGGTCACCTTTCGACGCCGTGACACTGCAGTCCTCCGGCTTGTAAGTAGTCTCAATCTGAAGCTCAGTAGGGGCCTCTGCGGCGAATACAGCAGCGGCAAGGAATAGCGAAGGGAGCCAGTTCAAGAGTTGCATTGTAGTGGATTGGTCGTGGAGGATAAGAGGATGAGACGAATTCTTTATTGAGTCTGGCTTTCGTGTCGTGGCAAGTGATCTGCACTCGCATCAAATTCGGATGTATATACACTCGCACGTGCTTTAACGTGTCGCTCTCACGCCAGCCTCCCAGACTCCTAGGTCCTGAGTTCCGCCCGGGAGCGGCCGACGGGCAAAAGCACGCAACAACAACTATACAGTCAGCGCCACCCGCGCAACCTTATTTTTTCCATCCGTACGACACCACCACACCGCACGCCGACGACGATGGTACGCCCCGCCGCTCTCTGTGCTACCCGCAGCGTGAGCTGATATGCAATACGATTTGTTTAAATAGCCTTCCCAAAAGACTTTCCGCACCAAAAGAATTCTGGCCAAGGCAGGACGCCAGAACAGGTGTGTGCTTCCTGCGATCTAAAGGGAGAGTATGGATTGCTTATAATGCATTCGACGCACAGGCCGATCCCCCAGTGGTTCCGCCTTAAGACGGACACAAAAATCCAAGTGCGTGTTTATGGTCATTCGGCCAGAAATGAAATCTAACGTTGGTGTAGTACAACGCCAAGCGCCGTCACTGGAGAAGGACCAAGCTCAACATCTAATTGAATCGCCGCGAGCAGAGGCAGAGGCAGAGGCAGACGAGGCACGGGTGTGGGGGAGGTGTAGACGTCGTCGCAAGAGCAGCCGGCATCCATGTTTTCATCCAAATTTCTATGACACGCACACATGAATATGCTTTGGACAGGTTCCTTTTAGGAACTTGAGATATTTGGTATGGGGCGCTGATTTCGACATTGTGGAGGTCGAGTCTTGACTAGAGCTTAACACCCTCTCCTTTGCATCTTGTTGGAATTGTAAAAGCCTGCTATCAATTTCATCTCGAATTTGAATCGCGCAAGACCTATATACTCCTTTTCATTCAATTTAAGGTATGAAATTTTGAAAGCTCATGCGCTTTATGAGTTGAGTACTTTAATCTCGTGGATCTGCCCCAATCGCTCGATTGTGAACCTTGATTGTGAACCCGGCGGCAAAAATCACATCACGTGCGCCAGCGGGGCTGCCACGACCGACTCGGATCGCATGTATGCCACACAGTCTTCTGTCTCGTCATCACCACCTGGGCCCCTCCGCCGTTCCTCAGTGATCACACTGGGCCGTCCGGACTCCCACCGTTACTCCAAGGCCCGGCTTATACTTAAATAATCGGACAGGACTCGAACACCCCGGACTGGAAATGTCTCTCATACTGACCATCTTTGCGCTCGTCTTTGTGACGCAGCTCGTGTCGTGGATCGGGCAGGCAGTTCTGATGGAACTCGTACGTTTATTCTCCTTTGTCTCTTTCCAGTAGACATTGCGTGTTAATCAATTCCGGCTCGGTGTGCCTAGGCTTATGCGCTGTACCTAAAAGTATTCCATTCTACCACGGATGTCCGACTACGGGCGTTGAAAAAGGAGGTGTTGACCACCAAGGCTGAGCTGTTAAAGACAAGTGCGCAGGACCAGTTCGCAAAATGGGCGAAGCTGAGGAGGAGTGTGGATAAAGGCCTCGCCGATCTCGAGAAACTTAGTGCGTCATGCTATCCCCCTTTTATTTCCGAATAGACAACTGACCAGTTTGCGTGTATTACAGATAGTGAAGCGGCGGCGAGCAAGGCTGCGTTTGCGATGAAGTTCAACTCTGCCATCTGGCTGCTTACGACGGGTGTGCAGTTCTTCGTTGGGTGGTGGTACAGAAAAGCTGCCGTATTTTACCTCCCACCTGGGTGGTTTGGGCCTCTCGGGTGGTGGCTGTCTTTCCCATTCGCTCCTGCCGGTTAGTGCCTACACAAGTTGAGTGCTGAGTAAAGCGAAACCTAACGTTTTATGGACTTTAGGCTCTGTAAGTGTTGGAGTGTGGCAAATGGCGTGTAAGAGGGTTATCAAAATAGGCGAGCGCGTTGTGAAAGATCTTATTGGTCAGTGGACGATACATTGTGATTTTGTGTATACCCGGGTCTGATGCGGCTGTTTAGCGTCATCGAGTACATCCCCGCCCAAGGAACCGGAAGTGTCTTCGGAGAAGAAGGATTCCTAGGTGTTGACGTAGACGATTGTTTTGTATGTATTGCGACAATATAGCACTTGTGCTGATTGTAACTTATTCCTGGACGGAACGGGAGGTCATGGCGGCTCCGTCGAGTGACGGGGGACCGCTGGTATACGGGATTATGCCGAACTCCAACGCCTATCCGTCAACGGCAGACGGTGCCATGGTGTCCAAGAGAAATTGCCTTGGTAGCACGCCGACAGGGTGTGTGGGGTGGCGATCGCGACCATGGCGGCAACAGGAGTACATATTCAAGTGATTGAACAAGTAATAGTAAACAAGTAAGGACGGATCTTGGGTATTCTGTCATAAACGTGGTAGTTAGCCATGTCTATTTGGATGGAATGCGCCGTTTATAGCCGCCTTATGACCACGGAATTGTGTGTTCTTGCAGGAAACGGAAGAAAATAGACGGAACATGTGATAGTCTTCGGACGGTGGCGTCGATCCGCCCTCGGAATTCGGATGCGGATGCGGAGAGCCGACCTAAATTGGGAAAGTATATAGTCCCCCAACGACAATGTTCCACATTATCTTCCCTTACAACTCATCTACAGCGACCATGGTCCAAGGCGTAAGAATCCACTCCAAGGTTGCTCAACAGGCACAGGCCGAGCTCTTCACAGACGGCGCTCTTCAGTTCCTCGCTGCTCTCCACCGTACCTTCGAGGCCACCAGACAGTCTCTCCTCGTTGCTCGTGAGGATGCCCAGCGCAGATTCGATGCGGGCGTAGCCCTCGACTTTCCTCCTGAGACTGCTCACATTCGCGCTGAACCATCTTGGCACTGCGCACCCCCCGGTCCCGGCCTTGAGGACCGACGCGTCGAAATCACAGGCCCCACTGACCGCAAGATGGTCATCAATGCCTTGAACAGCGGCGCAAAGACTTTCATGGCTGACTTTGAAGGTCTGTGGCAAAATTAGCTGGCCTGCCACCTCATGTTGACAGAAACGCGTAATAGACTCTAGCGCACCCACGTTTGCGAACATGGTCAATGGCCAGATCAACCTGCGCGACGCCATCAGGCGCAAGATCGACTTCGAGTCTAATGGAAAGCAGTACAAGCTATCAGCACAACCTGCTGTTCTCCTTGTTCGGTATGTATTTCTCTCTCATGTCGTGATATCCCTGTGTTTACTTGGTGCACCCACAGGCCCCGTGGATGGCATCTCGATGAGTCCCGTGTAACAGTCGACAATGCACCCCTCTCCGCATCTATCTTCGACTTTGGTCTCTTCTTCTTCCACAATGCCAAAGACCTTGTCAAGTCTGGCCGCGGACCATACTTTTATCTACCAAAGATGGAGCACTATCTTGAGGCGCGTCTCTGGAACGACATCTTCCTCTTTGCCCAGTCCTATATTGGCATGCCCCACAACACTATCCGCGCCACCGTCCTCATTGAGACTCTTCCCGCCGCCTTCCAGATGGAGGAGATCCTCTTTGAGCTTAGAAACCACTCCGCAGGTCTCAACTGTGGACGGTATGTCGCTTTTTCTTTCTCCAAGACATATATCTGACATGGGTACTATTCTTTAGATGGGATTACATCTTCAGCTTCATCAAGAAACGTAGGGCTGATCGCAGTGCCGTGCTCCCAGACAGGAAGGACGTGACCATGACTGTTGGCTTTATGGATGCCTATGTGCGTTTGCTCATCCAGACCTGCCACAAGTAAGTCAGTACCCGATTTTCCAAGAACCTAAGACTAATATTCGGCCCGCTCCTTAGACGCAAGGTGGCGGCCATGGGAGGCATGTCGGCGCAAATCCCGATCAAGGACGACCCCAAAGCCAATGAGGTCGCAATGAACAAGGTCCGAGCGGACAAGCTCCGTGAGGTCACTGCTGGTCATGACGGCACTTGGATCGCCCACCCTCTCATCAACCAGATTGCCCGCCAGGTTTTCGACGAGAACATGCTCGGCCCCAACCAGGTATTTCGAACCTGTATATTTATATAACCCACGTCGCTGATGTCATTCTTAGTACCATGTCCTGCGCCAGGAAGTCAAGGTCGCCGCCACAGACCTCCTTGATACAAAAGTACCCGGACAGATTACCGAGGCTGGTGTGCGCGAGAATATCGACACCGCACTTGCATACACTGCGGCCTGGATTGGCGGTAACGGATGCATCCCACTCAACTATCTCATGGAGGACGCTGCGACGGCTGAGATCACTCGTGTGCAGCTCTGGCAGTGGGTGCACTACGGTTCGCGCCTCGACACGGGCAAGCCTGTGACGGTCGAGTATGTCGACGCACTCATCGCTGAGCTCGCACCGGGCATCAAGAAGCTCGCTCCTGGTGTGCAGGAGGCCCATGTGAAGGTTGCTGCAGAGTATTTGAAGGGTCAAATCAGGAGACAATGGCCAAGTGAGTTCTTGACGAGTGACCTGATGCCTTATTTGGCCATTGCGGACGGAGTGGACCCGTCGTGGCAGAAGGCGGCGCTATGAGCGGTTCTACGGTCGTAAAATGCATCCCCCGATCTACGCTGTTGTGTTCCGACTACTAGCTACCTATTTCTAAAACGTTGTACTATAGTTTCACACCACGTTTTGATGAATGTGTGATGACGTCAGCTTTTCTACACCGATACAACTTCGAACTTGGCGTATCTCAAACTTTACTCTCACTGGTCCCAACCGAAAGATTGATGCAAACCAAGGTATCACGGTACCGAACACTGAGTCGTCTGGATCAAAAGGTGGGACACGGTGTGAAAGCCAGGACGTGGTCATTAGCAGAACTTGGTGCTTGCTTTGCTTCATCTGTCATTTCGACTTGAAAGGACGTTGCTTTGCAGATTCTGAAAGGTTGAACATGAACGATTACACTTGACACTCAGACGCCCTGCTGTGTTACCACCGAGGACTCCAGGTCTGGAATGTGGTGCATGAGTGGCATCAGACCGTGGAAGGCTTCACTGGCGTGGAAATTATCAAGAACCGTAAAAGCTAGCTACCGAAATGACACTTGCCTCGGCAGAATTGTTTTAATCTAACGAAGATGTCATGCAAGCCTGTGCTCGAGGCCTGCTTTCCCCCAAATACGCGTGGGCCAGTCCGCGGGCTGGCGCTGAATATCCGGATAGAGCCACTGTTTTGCTTCTCCTCCTTGCATCTTGGCACCATTGACCCCTTCCCTTCATCTGTCTCTCTATCGATTTCTCGCTTGTGTTGTTGTATCCCCACGGATCGCCAGATAGAAGGCGCGTGAAATGGCACATTTCTTTGGCTATCGGATAAGCTTGCTCTATACTATGGCTTCCATCAAGCTCGGATCGCTGCCGGGATACTCTGTAGTCGCGCTCCGTCAATTTAGGGGGTTTAGGGGGATACTCCAGGGTCAGCACATCTACATCTTGAGTCGACATCTTATGTATGCTCCGGGCAGATCGATTAAATGCCATTTCAACCATGCACCTCGACGTCAGCGTTCTCTTATTTGGCAGTGGCCTTCGAAGAGGGTCATCGAGCGCTGAAGTGACGATTATGGCAAGTACTAGATGAATATCTCGTCAAACTATATCCGGGTTCTTAGGGCACTGCACAAGAATATTTCGCTCCATGACGTCGGGCCCCTCCTTATGACCGCTGGCCTTTAAATATCACAAACAGTACGAGTGAAATGATATAGGCACTACCCCCAATGTATTATTCAACTCTTACAATCCTCGCAACGATTTTCGTGACTGTTCTAAAGGTAAATGTTCTTTACGTACCATATGCTCCCAAGAACTAACTCTTCCTCTTCAGGTCGGCGCAGTGACTGTCAGTGATTTAAGCAGCCGCGATTTCCCTCCTGGGCTTTCTATTCCGGATGAAATCAAAATCTATGGCAATTTCAAGTACTTGGGATGCTTCACGTAATTCTTTTCATTTCTACTCCGAGACGTTGTCTGATTTTAGTCCGATAGTGATAATCCTGCTCATCGCTCTCTGACTGTCCTAAGCTCGAACGTAGGAGACATCCTCCAGTGTCTCAGTTTTTGTAATAGCAGGGCAGGATATTATAACCTGGTTTACGTCGGACTAGAGTTTGGATCCGAATGTTGTGAGTGTCAATTCAATTACTTTCATCGAAAAATAATTTTGATTCCCGGAAAGTCTGTGATTGGGTTCTTCAAACTACTGCGGTTCAAGTAGACGATAAAGAATGCAACATACCATGCATCGGAAACGTTACACAACCATGCGGCGCCGCAAATCGACTAACCATAGTGGCACAGCCTGGCTCTCCTACACGAGCACCACAGGTGATCGTCAACGGAGCTCAGCAGTGGAATTATCAAGGATGCTATTCGTGTGTTTTATTCATCCATGTCCATTTCTTGACACTTAAAACTGTGTAGTGATTCTCAAACTGCGAAGGTATTCCCATACCGTGCACTAATATCACAATCAGACCTGCGGTTCTTCACTCTCGAGACCTGCGTAAGGGCTTGTTCAAATGCTGGATACCCTTACGCCGGTATTGAATTCAGGAACGAATGCTGTAGGTTAACGGCCTTGAATCTCAGTACTACATCTCGTTGATGGTCCGTCTTTTCCTCAAATTTAGGGTGCGGGACGGCATCCCAAATCGCGGGCGCCACCAAAGGTCCAGACGAGGAATGTGGCATGGCTTGCATTTACAACTACTTTCAACGTTGTGGAGGTCAAGATCGACTGTCAGTTTACAGACTAGGATAACTACCAGTACTACTAGGATCTCTCTGTCTGCTTGGCATAAGAAGGTACACATTGTGAAAAAAATTTCCACACTTTTGTACTTGTGACCGTCAAAAGTATGGAAACGCCCAGTCACATAGCGCTCAGTTGCATCATTCTCCCTGTACTGTAGTTTCGTTATGCCTCGTACATGCAACCTCGAATTCACACCATCCAAACGAGGGCGTATTCTTGCTCTTAGAGATGAAGGGTACCCATATCGCACAATTGCAGAGAAAGTTGGGGATTGTACACCATCTGCTGCATGGAAAACAGTCCAACGTGAACTCAGATACCACACTTGCCAATCCCGTCCTCGCTCTGGCTGTCCACCAGCTATTGATGAAAGAACATGTCGCAGAATTATCCATACCCTTCAGAAACATTGTTTTAGCTCCTTTTCTGACATTGCTGTAATGATCGGAGACGTCACAGAGTGCCAAGTGCAGAAGGTGGCTCATGCAGCTGGTTATCACTGTTGTGTTGCATGCCGTAAACCATTTTTGAGCAGTCAAGCAGTGGAAAAAAGGCTTCAATGGGCGTGCTCAAGTGACAGGAGAGACTGGAGTGGTATTTGCTGGACTGATGAGTCTTCAATCAAATTAGGCAAGCGCCCAAGTCATCTGATGGTCATGAGGCTACCAGGTGAAGAATACCTTCCTGAAAACATCACTCCCACCTTCAGAAGTGGTCGAAAATCAATCATGGTATGGGCTTGCATCACTCACAATCACAAAGGGCCCATTATC
>JABCKI010005735.1:0-69584 GCA_018282025.1 Sphagnurus paluster
TAATTCGACCAATCTATGGCGAGGTAATTTTTTCACTTGGGCGGAGGAGGTTTGATCGTGGGAAAAAGCCGTGATGACGGATACTTTTGGTGAGCACGAGTATCCAACAAAGTCACTAAAAAGTAACGCCACGTGACGTTGGCGGGACATGGATGTCGCCTACCTTACGTGACTTCATCGTTCTTGATATTTCGACATGGCGCCGACGCGCAACCGCAAGACCTCCAAAGCTCAGCACTTTGAAGACTCTCCGGCTGAGACGGAAATACCAGAAGAAGAGCAATGGCGGCTGATCAATGAATCTGGAATCCTCAAGAAAGTGAAGATCGACATGGCACCACATGTTGATGACGAAGATGGCATGTCTCCTCTGGCAGTAGAAATCTTCGACGCCATTATCATTATTATTCCCATCTCTTTCTTGTTACTTCTGATGGAAGTGTACGCAATATCTTTATGGATCCTCCTCTACTGAACTAACAGCATCCTCAGCTTAATTCACTTTCAATATGGAAAACATCCAAGTTGGGATACCCTGGTTGACAGGATGGTCTCAGGCGTCCCGAGTGGGTACCCTTTCATTATTCAAAAAATTCCAAGCATTTTCACAATTTCCAGTCATTGCAATATTCGTGTTTTTCAGTAAGTTCCCTCTCTCTGGAATGAATTAATCTCATGTTGTCTACAGCGACGCGGTATAAATCTTATAGAAGCATGGAATTGTTTCTATTCGCCATAGGCATTCTCTCTGGGAGTAGAATGATATATTTGCTTAACCGTAGCTCATGGCTGGTCAATATGCGCCAGGTATGTCTCAACCTGAAAAGAGTTGGTGCCCTACTGAATAACCTCATTTAGTGTCCTCCCCTGATTACAATCTGGGTATATACTATAGTAAGACTCGATTTATTACCTGCAGTTCTGAGTCTGGCCGTCGTTGGTGCTTATGTGTGGCTCAAGGGACTTAGCCTCCGGTTATAAACGTCGCATTATGTTAGACACCCAATATATCTACGCGAAATACTTGATAATAGAGATGTCGCCCCGTGGGGCCCTGGACCCCTCTCAAGGGAATAACCAAAATCGTCGAAAACTCAGTCCTTGGTTTGACTGTGAATTAGACTATGGTGAAGTGCCCACTGTGTTTTATATGTGCTCGATGATACGCCAACAACCAGGTGTGACCTTGAGCTGGTTGGGCACCTTTTACGAGCAAGATGGAAGGATAGTAGGATGGCAGGAGGAAGTCATTCAAACCTCGTTACGAGTCAAGGATTTCTGGAGCAATAAAATTCCATGTTTTAGACCCCCTCGCCCTCATCTAATTCGCCAGAAAGAAGTTCAATTTTCCGCTATCTTGAGATAAGTTGTTGAAAAGGAAAATACAAGCCTTTCGACTTACGCGGTGAGTTATTGTTCTACCCTCAAGGACAGACCTCAAGACCCTAAGCTGCCATTTCAGGCGCCTGTTTAGAGAGTTCTGGATGGAGACTTTGTGTTGATCTAACTTCGTGACAAAAGCTCTGTATACTCGATCATCTCGAGCGAAATAGTAAGACTGTTACAACCAAACATTAATTTAGCTACCTAGAATTGAGTGGCTAGACAATTTGACATACTGGAATTTTTTCGCCTTGAATTATTGTTAACGCATTTGACCACGCAGCAAGCATTAACAGATCTCTTCAAGTAGCTGGGTCAATAAACGACTTTATTGAGTCGAAGGTGAGTAACGAACCCGGTAGCATTGGCGACACTGTTAAAAGAATCGAATTAATCAGTATCTTGTCCGATCACAGGGTTGACTGATACATACTAATCCTCCAGGGTTGCTATGAGTTGGGCCTTTCCGAGCTCCTTTGTTGCAAAGCGTCGTACAGCAAAGTCTGCGGCTTTTACAGGTTGCCCTGCTGTGCCAGCACTTAGAGCATTAGAGATAGTCGAGACCTGTGCCCAGACCCACGTATCGCCTTCACTCATAATCAAAGTTTGCAGGAAAGAAGCTGTCAAGTCACTCTGAGATTTCGCTAGGCCGTAGTCAATTGCAAGCTTAAGGTTGGTCCCTTTTTTCAGAAATTAGAAAATTGTTAGTGAAACGCATTTCATTCTTGCGACAGTGAACTGACGTAATGCCTTGAGAATCACCTTTGTCCGTGGCTTAGGTATATCCTCATCGCTGAGATGATTAATCCAACGTGAAAATGCTCCCAACAAGAGTATTGCGACATCTCTGTGTGATTGTCCGATTCGCATAGCATGGAGGAGTGGTGTGGCATCACCCGTTTTCCGGAGCAAAAGCTGACATGCAAGGTAAAAAAGGAACTCTGCAGCACAAATCTGACGTACAGGAAACCCGCGGTCACGTACTTCCATAAGAAATACAATGTCCTTTTGCTCAATTGCTCGAAAAATCTCAAATGCCTGTAAAGTTGCTTAGAAATTGAGGGTTCCAGTCATGAACTTACTGACCTGAGGCTCCGTCCAGGCCGAAATTCTAGTGATCACCTTCGGTGTCTTTGAAATGGCGGAAAGTGGTGTCGATGATGACCCTCGTTCAGTCTGCTCTACCTCTTCATGAATGGGAGGTGTAGGGCTGCGACGAAGTTGGCGAATAATTGCTCTTGGAGCTAGCTCCTCTGCTTCTCGCTGTATGAACCCTAAAAGGGGGATGTAAAAAATCAAAATGGATGAACAGTCCGATAAACGCACCACTGGACGGAAGTCTTTCAGGAAGACACGGAATGGATCGTAATCTTCTTCTAGGAAGGGGAGCAAGGTGATTATGAGGCTGCAGGTCCAGGCGTTCACCAATATCTCGAACAACTGCAGCGTTATTGAGAATCATCAAATTCCGGTATTGTTCTAGTCCTCTGCCACTACTTATACATGAGAATTAGACGGTGAAAGTGACCGGTTTGAATCTGGAGCAGGCAGGAGGGAGTCAATGGTCAGGAGTAGAGATAGGCTGGATATCGACCGCTGGTACTACGTGTGAGAATGTGTTGGAACAACTTCCAAAATAAGCCTCACCATCGTGACGACATCCTAAATCTTGACCTGAGTGACTTGTCTCCTCTGGCGAACATATATGCTCAGCGTATGGAAACGGACGTGGAAGAAAGAGCCTGCATTGAATTCCCAGCAGGACAGGTTGGATGGGCCTAGCAGCAGCGCGTCTACTCTGGACATCACTGCAGCTCATCCATCGGATACCCTGGCTCCTGCTTCTTCGGCGCTTCCTGAACGCGGTAAAAGGCGTGTTTCCTCGTACCCAGACATGATTTTGGAACCTCAGAGGAAGAGACTTAGAATTTCTGACGGTCTTGTTGACTTTGACGCAGAAAAGATCATAGAAATAGTCAGAAGGCAAAATAGTGAATATTTCTTTACATTTTCTTATAAAACTCACTTACACTTTTTCTCTCAGCAATTGCCATCCTACGGCAAGACGAACGACAATGTGTGTTATCAACTTATTTCTCAAAATCAATCTTCAACTCTTTCGATCAGATACTAGTTTAATCCTGGCTCAATTCCTTGCCTTTGCGGTCGAGACGGAGCAACATCGACCAAGTCCTGTAATCAAACGACACCGGACTGCATTATTAATTATCAGGTTTGTGGTAGTCATTGAAGAAATGTTCAATGTTTGGCGTTGATGTCCTATCTTTCCACAGCAATAATTATCCACTTCATACTTACGATTCCAGCATCCTGTCCATAAATCCAAATATTCTAATTGCAAAGTATGACGGTGCGGAATGCAGTGGAGAAGTTAACCCATGGACAAGTCTTCTGTGTCAGAATGTAGTGGCGACAACGTTAACTGTAAGAAATATTCACGTTTGAAGCATTTACGGATTCTTATCTCTTTCAGCTATTTCTCGAGTCGCTCAGGCGCGGAACACTTGCTATGACGCAGCTTCATACTCTAATTTTCAGTGATGTACGCGACGCCTATGGCCAAATTCTTCCTTCCATTTTACAGGTCATGAAAGGTTTCTACCTTGTAACGGACAGCCTCTCGCGCCCACGGATCTTGGGATTTATGCTACTTCATGGCAATAGCAGGGAATTTGTTAAATCGTATCTTCAGGAAATAGAATCCAACATGGATTCTATAGTTCTAAATCTTACCGACAGGCATCGAACAAGGCCTTCTTCCCCTATAAGAACCGACAACGAGTTTGTTCTCCTGTACGATGAAGCAACCCCAGCAACTACATGTTCACTGTTGGGCGATCTACAGCTCTTAATGGGTCCTGAATTGCTTTTCGAGAAGCCATTCCAAGAATCAAAGGAAGTCCTCAAAGAGCTTGGCACATGCGCCTCGAACCTCGTTTGGAAGCGTGCTTTGAAAGAACTTGATTCTCTGGTCGTGGAAAATGATACATGTAGTGTTCAAACTCGTATGCGAGACTGCATTAAAAATTGGACATTCGTTATGCCCAATCTAGATCCCAGCTCACAGGCCTTCAACGTCAGTCACAAATTTTCCGTTCTTGTGAAAGCTCTCGAGTCATGCGAGCCGTACGGCGAGGCATTTCGTGGGATTATTTTTGGTACGTATAATACTAATATTTGATGTCCACATCACTAATACTATATCAAGTCCGAAATGAAACGGTTGCGCTTGCCATGGCAGACTTGCTACGGAAGCTGGATGACCAGTTAGGTTTCGTCCGTCCGATCGCATTGGCTGAGAATTATGCAGCATCGGGTGCACAAGCTCCAGTATGTTCTTCGCTTTGATATCAATGTCACTTTTGACGATATGGGCGTAACTAGGTTATCACTCAAGCTCTTGCAACTCGAACGTACAACCTTGTCATTACATCCAAGCTCGAGACGAGCATGGCCATGGAAATCAAATTTTCGACCATAATATGGTCCGCTTCCTTGAAATTTAGAATTTATATTTGAAGCTAACTTCCCTCACAGCTTCGACGATGCGACACGTTTTGATGACATTCTTTCCCTCATGCGCCGACATGAGGTACACTTAATATACCTAGTCGGGAGAAATCAATTCCAAAGAAAATCAGACCTCCCCCAACAGTCTGCCTTGAATATTGTCGAACATTTCACCGTCGACGAAGCAAGCGATGCGGAACATGCGTTTATTGAAGATCCTACCACCGGAAGTCGTATATACCGTCACACTTCTGTGGATGCGATGGAACGAATCGCATCCTCCAGGCTAAGGAGCAACGAATTTCTTCGGCTGAACGAGCAACACAAGGGACCTGGTTCTGCCTCGACTTTCATGTATAGCGTCATCATACCTGGCCTTTGTGACATTACAGGTCCGCCTCGTTTGTCTAAAGACGACGCCAAACGCGCTGCCTGTTATAGGGCTTGTCAAAATCTTGCGTCAATTGGTCTCATTGACTGCCGGGTTTTTCCGCCATCCACAAAATTAGCAGACAACTTCGGGCATGCCTTCGATCGGACCTCTTTAGATTCAAAACCATCCGGAACCAAACGCTACCTCAAGAAGGAGCCAGATTTCTGGACCAATACTCGTGATGTGCCAATTATATCACTCTTCCCTGTTATTATTTCCACCAACCATACTGACGAAGATGGGAAACCTTATGCGCCACTTGCAATCCTTACCCGTCAACCTCTACCTGATCTGCAAAACTTCCGGTTGTTTTACTCGGGTGTTCCTTCTGTGGTTTCTATAAAACGAGGCGCACCTCTTCGCATCGAAGCAGCTCAGGTGCAGGATCTGCACCTTTATACGCTCAGGATTTGTCGCCTTATCTCCAACAAATACTACGATGCCACTTTGGCGAATACAGTGTATTTCATCGCACCATTAGCGCTCACATGGAAACCCTCCAACGACGATGTCTTTAATAACCCGCTCGGCCTTCCCTGCATTTCAGAGTATATTCCATGGGATCTTGTCAGTCTTGCTGCAAGAAGCTACAGCATACCACTCAAAAAGGCCGTAACGTTAGAGGAGACTGAGAGCGACATACACGATGCAGCTATACAAGATCGGGCGGTGGAGTTTTCGAAACGATATGTTGCAGTGAGGATGAGACCAGACCTTTCCCCGTTAAGCAAGCTATCAGATAGTCCGGTATACTCTAATTTTCTGCTACCTCATGTACATGTCTTCTTACCTGCTTTATTATTATAGCGCGAAGCAGAGTACGAGAACCTCCTTGCCTTACACAAAGCCCGACGTGTGGAATTCGAGGGTCTTCAGGATGAGCATCAACCATTAATTGAAGTTTCACCTCTTCCTTCGGTTTTGAACCAATTAAATCCAGCTTCTCGACCGTCGCCCGAGAAGCTGGGAGTTAAATGTGGGCGATTTTAGACTTGTGGTCTCGATTTGTCCTTTTTGACCTGTGTCGCAGATTTAATACCGGAACTTTGTTCGAAGTGTACGATACCTGCAAGGTAAGTTGCTACCCATATTTGATAACTCATGAGGCCGAATTTAAGATCCACAGCACACTACGCACTTCGCGCCTTTTGCCTTCCATAACCAAACGCATTGACGACTTTCTTCTGGTGAAGGAAGTGAACTCACGGTTTTTTTTAAACGCAATTAAGGATAAACTGCTGCATATGGCGCTGTCTACCCCATCATGTGCCGCCGAGTACGACTATGAGCGTCTGGAGTTACTTGGTAAGGAACCTCTGAATTCTGGAGCTCGTAAAAATCATTCTCTCTTAGGGGATTCGTTTTTGAAATATGTAGCTTCAGTCTACGTCTTCGTCGCCCGCCCAACGGACAATGAAAACGGGTTGCACGAGGCAAGAAAAGAATTCATAAGTAACAAATCTTTATTCGATCATGCATCCCGCCTTGGATTACCCGCATACATACAGTCGAAGATGTTCTCCCCTAAACAGTGGATTCCGCCCAATTTCACAGTAGCTTGTATCGGAAATAAACCAACTGTTTCTGGCCCACCTCCGGAATCGCATCCCAAGAACCTCAGTATTAATCTTCCAGTGCCAGAGAAGAAAAATGCTAAAAGTAGGAGGAAGCGGAGAGTCAAGCTCAATCATGGCGTGCATTGGCTAGGGGATAAGGTACCGAGATTTATCCATATCATCTGAGCCCCGCAGTATGATTCATTCTGAGGATAGGCTGTGGCCGATGTTGTTGAGGCTATCATCGGAGCCGCTTACCTGAGCGGTGGAGAGCATTTAGGCCTGAAGGTTGTTAAATCGATAGGGATTCCTATATCAAATATCGACACTTGGACAGACCTTGGACAGACCTGGACAAGACTTCTGAAAACACTGTCAGTCCCGCAGATGTCGCCCCCTAAACTCGAGTCAGAGTCTATCGCAGCGATTGAGGCCATAATCGGATACAAATCCAGACAGCCATCTCTCTTGGGACACGCTTTGGTACGATATGTGCCAGTCATCGAAAGGCCGTGGTCTCTAATACTTTGAGTTGTGATATTAGGTACATCCTTCTTTACCAGGGCATGACGGGGCTACAACGGAACGCCTAGAGTTTATAGGTGACGCGATCCTTGACTTTTGTCAGTGAACTTCTTGTTTCGATTACAATTTTATTAACACCTTCAGTGGTCGTTCGACACGTCTACGAGAGGGAGCAACATCTCACGCCTGGAGGCCTTACCCTGCTCAAAGTAAGCTAATGCATCGTATTTCTGGTCCGCCCTCAACTATCGTATCGAATCCAGGGTGCTATGGTATCAAACTCGGTATTTGCGGCCGTCTGTGTATTCTCAGGTATTCACGAGCACTTCCTCCACAAATCAAGCGCTCTTCAAAAAAGTATCCGAGAATATGTCACCGAGCTCAAGGCCAGCCAAGCCAAGGAATATGCGGAAGCCGAAACCGAAGGTCGACCTCCAGGTCAATTTTGGTTAGAACTTTCTGCACCGAAGGTGTGTCGTATCGTCCAGGTTCAGTAGGAATTTTAAATCGAGTTTTGTTCAAGGTTCTCTCGGACATTATGGAGTCTATCACAGGTGCCCTATATGTTTCGGACAGTTTTTCGTTAACAGGAGCTGAGGTCGTTTTTAACAAACTGCTCAAGCCGTTCTATGACAAGCACATCACTTTGAAAACCTTATCACCCCATCCAACCAAGGCACTATTCGAGTTATTCCAAAGACAGGGTTGTCGAAAATTCAAAGCCATCTGTGACAAAAAAGATAAAAAAACAGAGTTGCACTTTGCATACAGTAAGATTCATCCTGTTGAAATGTTACGATAAACTCAACTTGAGCAATTAGTCACCGTGCATGATGTGATACTTTCCAGCGCTGAGGATGCCGACCCAAACATTGCTGGACGACGCGCTTCCTTCTTTGCTCTAGACGCCTTGGAGGGAGACTCAGGGTTCTTCGCAAGAACTTGTGATTGTCGGACAAGTATGGCGTCTCCAAAGGGCACAACAGCCAAGAAGAGTTCAATCGAAAGGCAGCTTGAATTTGACGAAGACGATGGCTACGCAGACCAGGACAGTGAACTGGAAGAAGGCATGATAGTTGAATGATTCGGCATTGAATAAAATTGGTGATCAATGTGATATTATTCTAGCAACACTTCACTTTCCACCTAGAACCCTCTTTTGCCTTATGCACCACCCTGTGACTTATGCCTGAACATTAGTTAGTCTCGGAGACTTGAACACAAAGCAAGAAAACAAATCTTTACAATTGCCATTTTGTAGCAGCGAAAGGAATAGCGAATCCGGAGACCAGGAAAGCGGTGAGTTTGATACCAAAGGCTGCCTTCTTCTCACCGGGCCATTGGAAAGGAAGATGCTGCAAACAGTTTAAGCACTTATTTTCTTGGGACAATTTGCACAAAATTTACGTGGTAGTGGCCGTGGTCGCCGCGGGCAGGGGTAGTCGAGTGGAAGCTGCGGGCACGGGAGAAGACCTGTTGGCGGAGAGCCGAAGAGCGGGCAATAATGGACAAGGACATTGTGGTGGTTCAGAATGAGCTGATTGACAATGGCCGAGTGCATTTCGGGATCCTTCGGGCAGACCCGAAGCTCCCACGTGACACTACGCGCGACACCTGCTCGCTCTCACTTTCAGTCCAAGTTTTATGTTTGATCAGATCAAGAAATAGCACTTCGAATAGACCGCGTGGCCTTCGCAGATGCCGACACGCTAAGAGAACGTTCCCTTCGTTCACCCTCACGAATACGTGAGCATACCTGAAGAGAGACCCAATATGAAACCCACAATGCTGCTGCTCGTGTTTATCGCCTCTACTCTCACGGGTGAGTCGTATTCGAGCTCCTCTTCTTGGTGCTCAAAATTGCAACACAGCGACACCGTCATGCAAGGCGGCTACGATAACTCTTTTTGCAGTCGAAACCACCAATTCAGAGTTCGCCCAACCATCGGAGACTTTCTCGCCACTTGGTGTGGGACCAAACGGGGAGACGACCTACTTCAACGAGATTGTCGCGAGCGTGTACTATGAGCAGCAGGTTAACGGAGGCGGTACTACTTTCACGAGCGCGGGGTCTGTCATTACCAACGCAGCTCCGATAAGCACGTACACAAGCGATCCTGTGACATTCCGCGGTGAGTGTTAGCGCCGCCCAATCCGCAAACCCACCAAGCCCATGGTATTCATCATGGATTCACACAGCTACACTGGTGGCCGATGCCTCACACTTCGTATTTCATAAGGAGCCGGGGACTGGGGGCCTCCAAGACCTTGCTGGGAACAGTTTAAGCTGTAACCTTGATGGACACGGCGGTGGGGCATGCGTTAACGCGTACTGGGTATCAGGTCAACCTACGGCTACGACGACGTACACTGGATCTGCCGTTCCCTACTACACGCTCACGTTAGACGACACAAAGACTCCTGCACCAATGCCAACGGAGGGGACAAAAAATAATGCCACAAGCTCGAGGTTGAGCAAACTGTTATTTTTGGGGTGGGTATTCATCGGCGTGGGAATTCTCTCTGGATTTCTACTTTGAACGATCCTCATTTTGGTATATATTCGTGAGTCACGCTTGAAAACAAAAAACAAAAACCTACTTGATCACAATTCTGATTTGTGTGTTTTGTGGAGCGCGTGGGTGAAGGGTACAAAGCCATGTCATATAAGTATCTACATACTATTAGTCGTCATCGTGTCCCAGGTTAGCTGTAAATGTAAACCTCCCTGACTTGGGACTAGATCGTAGTCTCGAAGCCTGGTGGCAAAGAGATCAACTAGTTCAAGCCATGCATCTTTTCGCGTTCCTCTCGCGCCTCCCGGATTTCCTCAGCGAGGATCAAGTCGGGGTCACGGCCCTTCACTTCAGGGAGGAGAAGCGTGAATCCTGCAGCACAAAAAAACACCATATGAGACTGGAGCGGGACGGTGGGAAACAGGATAAAGCATACCGGCGCCAGCAATATTGCATCCGAAAAAGACTAGTTTCAAGGAGTATATCAGTCAAGTCAGTTGGAGATAGAGAGAGGACGCACTCCATAAAACTGCTGGGGTACCAATCTTCTTGCTCAGGATGTTGAATGCAAGCGCAGAAATAATTGCGCCAGCCTTTCCAGCAGCGGCGGATATACCATGGGCGGTGGCGCGATATCTTGTTGGGAATACTTCGGCAGGGTAACACTTCGCAACATTAATAAAAACGGTTTTTTGTCATATCCGTGTGGACTCACATAGGTGGTGCTAGGAAGAGAGTTATGTGAATACCACGTAATTAAAAAAATCGTGAGGTTTGACCTACGTGTTTGCCCCAAAATTGAAGAAGAACTGCAACAAGGCAAAGCAGACGATGAACGCGGGTTTACTGAGTTCAGTGAATTTCCCCGCTAAGATTGCAACTAGTTGGATAGAAAGGCAAAATGACGATATGAGTTACCCTCCATCATAGCAGCTAGAAAAAACTTACGGAATAGTGAAGTGACAAGGAAACCTTGTATTTGAATCCATTTGCGTCCGAGCTTCTCGATGGTGAGGATCGACGCGTAATATCCTACATAAAAGGAAGAGGAATGAGCCAAGGAATTGTATTGCCAAACAACTACATAGGGGTAGCAAATACATACCAGGAACGAATCCCAGTGTGGTGATAATCATATTTCCGGTGGAGATTTTGAACAGACGGTTCCACGGCGTGCCTTCCGAACCATCATATCCAATCTGTTGGAGAACAACGTTCTGGTTGAGGTTGATTCCGTAGAAGCTGAATAATATAGTAGGAAGTGTGAGTGGCGCAACAAGTAGCGTGAGGGTAAATACACGCACGCGATGTCGAGTAGGAACCAGGACATACAAGTACCAATCAGCAGCTTGGCGTGACGCCATTCTGAGAAGTATTCGATGAAGTCTACCGAGATAACATAACTTTGAGCCTTGCGCCACAGATGAAAAATCTGATTTACCTGAGAAATGAGCTTTGTTAGCAGCCTGCGTGTCGGGTGGAGCGTTCTCCTCCGAATTGTTTGAGATGTTTTCCTTGACATCCTCCTCACTTGGCGGAGTCATATTTCCCATCTTGATGTCCTCTTCCCTTTGCGCTCGCTTAATTTCAGCAATGGCATCACCTTCTTCCGCAGCGGAAGTCGCAGCCTTGAGCTTTTGAGAAGCCAAAAAACGTGTAGATTCAGGGAGGGTGAGCCGTTGGTAGAGAGTGGCAAACGCGGGTATCAGTGAGACACCGACGACAATACGCCAGACTAGATGGAGAAGGTGAGGTAGATACAAGAATCAGAGCTCATGGCCATGTCAAGGAATTTATATGTACGAACCTCCGTCGACCTTGGAAGTCTGGCCCTTGTCCTCCATAACATGCTTGTAGACCGCAAGAACTATGATAGTCATCAGGCTGCCCATGAAACTACCCCAGCCCTGGTTGGAGAAGATGTATGCGAGCATGGTGCCACGCTTCCGGAGGTTGGAGCGATCGGAGGTAATGGACGCAGACATGGGATAGTCACCGCCGACACCGATCCCGAGAAGGATACGGAATATGGCGAGGTAGATGAGGGAGTGATCAGGTGTGAGGCTACCGGTGGGCGTCGTCATGGTGAGAATTGTGGCTAGGATAATGAGCATAAGCTCTTTTCCATCTGTATAAAAAAGATATATTAGACGCAATCAGAGGAGGATATCAAATGCACTAACAAACGGCCTTACGGCCCAGAGCATCAGCAGCGTAGCCTTAACCAGAATCTCAGTATGTGGCGCTCCTTGGTATAGAAGTTTCGTACCGAATGCAAATTGACCAATGACACTGCCGATATTCGCACCAGCCTTCATGAACCCTTCCAGGTGAGTAGGAAGATGTTGACCGTTGTAGAGACGATATTGAAGCATCGTTGCAACAGGCTGAATAGTATTATGCGTTCATTCAGCAAATGGATGTACAGCATTAAGCCAACTCACGTTGATGACAAACAGATCATAGGCTATGAGCCCATGATAACATTAGTACAAGTCATCGAAAACTACAGAAGATGCTACCGACCATCTAGAAAGAAACCAACCTAGCAGGATTGTTAGTAAAGTGAATACAGTAGCACGAAACTGCACCTACCCCGGCGATTCCAAGGAGCTTCAACTCGGATTTATTGAGCAGAAAGACGGCTCTACTCTCAGATCGCTCATACTCTGCGAGGTCGGACTGGTAACGGGCGGTTTCGGTCGCCGTAGGTGTTGTAGTCGACTGTTCTGGCATCTCGGTAGGCTAGCAATAAAGAATCAGAGGGGCAGGAGAGGATATTAAACCGAGGAGAGAGACATAGGCTGTAGAACGTCGTTGTGACGTTACCCCGTGGAGAGGTGGGGGAGGTGGGGTGCTGGTGGAGTGCGGAGAGAAGAAGAATCTCTGGAGGTGAAATTGTGGTCGTGTGCCATTATATCTGTGCCCAATTAGACGCAGGCTGGTCCCCCCCATTGGAGATATTCCTTCTTCCATCTGTCATTTCGCGGCTTGACGAACCGGCCCGGCAGGGCTGAAGGTGGTTCCTCGAGCCGATCATGAACTTTTCACGGGTTTTTTTTTTGGACTTGATCCAGCCAATTTGATTTTTTTTTTCGCCATCGCCAAGCGGTTAGCCAAGATTCTCATGTCGGGTGGCTCTCGTCTCAGTAGTATAAGCTCAGCAGAGATATTAAAACCTTGACCAGACGAGCAAGGATCATAGACTTGCAAAATTCGTGCACGTGGAACGGAGGAGTAAACGAGGCATGAAACAACGCGCACGTCTTATTACATCGACATCGCTCAACCCTCTCTGAAGCCCTCTGGTGCACTTGTGAGTTTAGATCCAAAGTAAGTAGGTCAAAGACTCAGCCAAACCATCTGGTCCCTAGTTTCCGACCCCCGAGTCCCTGGGCCCTGTGGTCAAAGTTCTTGATGTCGAGTCTCCAGAGAGCAACCATTCGTTTACGTTAAGTACTTATGCATGGGGAAATCCTGGTCTCTTCTGGTCCCAAGGTCTTTGAAGCGACACCGGCGCCCTAACAGCTCCTAACAGGTGACACAGAGTAGGCTGTCATATCTGTATTCTGTACAGTGCACTATCTTGGATGGGGAAGATTTGACGAACGTGCGTCGTCGTACACAAGGCTCTGTGGATCAGGTACCCATGCTGATGCATATGTCATCTTGGAATATTATCGCTCATTATGGACGCTCACCCGCAAATCAATTGATCCCGAGCTGACGACATCTGGCCGCATCCTCCTGCGACCGTGTATACGATTCTGTAGTAATCCCTTCGAAAGGCGCATCAATTACTCACTCAAGTATTCTTTCGGTCCAAGCTCAGGCGTTCAAACCTACTGTCACACACCTCATGTTGGGACATCCACCGATTCTGCGCAGAACTTGAAGCTTTAAAGCTTGGCTCGAAGTTGACGATCAGGTTTTCGACTCTTCCAGGGACAACATAAAGCATGATTTTGCGATTGTAGATAATCCAGATGAAAGACAGTCTTAATTCAAATGTTCAGGGACTTAGTGGTTCAGGCTCAGCTCTAAGCTAAAGATGCAATATTGCAAGATCTAGATATCGATGCCTGGGTGCATCCTACGAGATATATCTACCATTTTAGAACCTCTGTGACGTGGGTGAGATCGAAACACGCTATGAACCTACTAAATAAGAACTCTCAAATTCAAATTATTTCTCCAGAACCACGTCGGCGGTCATATTCGGATTCCAAACGTCATCTAACTTGCATGAAGCATTTGTGAGTGATAAATTTGACTGCTAGCACTTGTCATTTTCTATTTAAACTACAAATACATACTCTGAAGCCTTCAGTTATTTCCCAACCTCGAAACCAGCCTGAGCTGCGGGCCGCTCGACACCACGGGCAAGCCAGGCCTGAAGAATAACTATGGTCAGAATCGTTGAAAGAAGAGGCGAATCTCATGGTGGATCACCTTCACATTGGGCCACTCATCCAGACTCTGGATACCGGCAAATGCATGGATTTTGACCCTGTGGACGAGCATGTATCAGTTTCGGTCATCGGTCGTCAATCGCCTGCGGGACTCGCCAGGGGAAAGCCTTAATGTCGGCGATGGTATATTTACCCCTACCAGGGCCTACGAGATAATCACGGTCTGCAAGGCGGATTTCGAGAACTCCGTAAAGTCTTTTCGTTTCTTCAATATAACCTGCGCAAAGTTATACACGCGTTGCAGCAGAGCCTGTGGGAAGATACTCACGCGTTTTGGCGTAGGGAATATCCTCAGGCGCGAAGCGGTTGAAATGGTTTGCTGAGTGTATGCGTCAGGCGATACCGTCCATATGCAAAGCACATGAGTACCAACCTTGTCCTTGCATGGGGCCAATGCCACCATGCTGTCGGAAGGTAAGAAGTCTGTAAAGAAGATTGTATGCCGTAACTTACAGCAAAGAAGATCCACTGGAGGATCTCGCTGTACTCTTTGGGGTGTGTGATAGGATCGTACCAGAACTTTTGATCCTTATCGTAGTTATGGGCCAGGTAGAGTAAGATGGCAGCCGTCTCAAAGACGGGGAAGTTGTCACGGCTTTGGTCTACCAACACAGGGATCCTGCCGTTCGGATTGAGCTTGATAAACCATGGTTCCTGTGGGCCGGTCAAGATACCGATGATAGAGGAACGAGATGATATGCGTGCCTTTTGTACGTTCTTGGAGATGTCGATCTTTTCAATACTATGTACGCGAGCAGAGATGTCAAGGTGAAGTATTTGAGTTACGAGTCCGACTCACTCGTATTCTATGCTGGGATAGATGGCCTTCAGCTCTTCGAGGAAGACAGAAGCCTGGAAGCCGTTTGGGGTGGCCGCTGTGTAGAGGATGAACGGTTTGTTTGAAGACGACATATTTAGTTGAGGAAGGGCTCAGGCAAGCGTTGGTTATATATATGGTAACCCATGACATCATCCTTACATCTGCTTACACAGACATTGCGTGGTTTACAAATGTCGCTGAATCAGCTCTACGTGCTAGGTAGACTGGATTGTGCGTCTCGAGTCTTTTCGGGCACATACTCGTACTGCGACCCAATGATGTTTCCCCGAAACCGTTTTCTCATATCAAGCTAGCTTCGTGGTTAAATAGTGTGCATCTGATCTGGCAAGGAAACATACCATCCCCCTTTTGCACTCAAATGTTGCTTTTCTGAGCGACTGGCACTCCTCAGGTAGTTCGTTGACGTGGTGCTTTAGGCAGTCCGAAGGCAAATTTTTCTGCTTCAATACACAATCAGAGTGCATTAAGCAGTCCTTGAGCGCAGCAATAAGATTCTGGCAGGAAGAAGCCATAGAACAAGGTGCAGCCGGGAAACTGAGAGCGGACCCCTCCTAACCCGATTCAACTGGATTTTGGACTTGAGGAGGGTTTTCCAAAGCTCACCAAACACACAGTATCAGTGGGAGGGATTGTAGCAGGCTGCAGATAGTTTTTCTTCACGGTCAATAGTTTGTATTGGCTGCTCACGTGATATTTACTCGCGTTGACAAAGCTTGAAGTTGAAACTTATCTCTTCGCCGATGCTGCGGCACACTCTAGCGAGAAGCACCCCAACTGTGGCCCCAGTGCCACATAGAGCTGTACTTTCACTATCTGGATCACAGGCGTCCGAGTTTCTAAACGGAATCGTCGCTTCACTCGTACCTCAGCCAATCAAATATCCATTGTATACCGCATTCCTGCATGCACAGGCGCGCTGATTCACTCGTCTACCTGAATCAGACATGTCCTAACATATTCAACTTATAGGGCAGAGTATTATATGATGCTTTTCTCTACACATCGTCCGACGCTTCTGGGAAACCCAGCTACCTGCTGGATTACGACCCTCGACCTTCAGAGGCCCCGCCACTATTATCTTTGATGAAACGCTATATTCTTCGCTCAAAGGTAAAGATTAGAGATGTCTCCGACCAGTACGATGTTTGGGCTGCTTGGGGCGACTCGGTTCCAGAAACACCTAGACAGTGGGCATGGGCACGCAGCGGAGTTGTCGAACCGCTTTGGAAACGAGATCAATGGCCATGGGGGTTGAAGGACGGATCCATACTCGACAGGAGGGCTCCTGGTATGGGAAAACGCCTTCTTGTCGAGAAAGGGTCACTTCGTACGCAATGTGGTTTCCTTTAACAACTAGCACTTTCTAAGAGGTATATGCTAAATAGCGCAGGAGACTTCCGACCATGAGCTAGGGACTCCTGATGCATATACTCTACACAGGATTCTCCATGGGGTACCAGAGGGTCAGACGGACCTACCTGCGATGCAAGCATTTCCCATGGAATCTAACATGGATATTATGGGCGGATGTAAGAAACAATAACATCCATTTTACATCCGACCACGATAACCATCTTCTTTGAATAGTGGACTTCCGCAAGGGATGCTATGTAGGTCAAGAACTGACTGTGCGCACATACCACACTGGAATTATTCGCAAGAGGATACTCCCTGTAGCTATCCATAAACCAGAACAAAAGTAGGCTTCTTACTGACCCTACATATATCGAGAACCTTACACCTTCGCCCCTAGTATTCTAGAAATATCACCGTCACTAGACGCTCCTTCTTTTCCAACAAATATAAGTATCCAGCCAACAGTCGTCCGTCAACCAGATGACAAGCGAACTATTCCTCGACCACGCGGGACAGGAAAATTGCTTTCATCTGAGCAAGGGGTTGGGTTGGCACTGCTGCGGCTTGAACATGTAGAGGCGGCAGAACGAGGAGATCTGAGGCTGGAATTCAACGTCGAGAGTGGGGAAGGACGAGGTACCTGGGCTGTTTCGCACTGGTGGCCAGATTGGTGGCCTCAGCGGCCATCGGAATAGGACCTCAAAAACCTCGACTTCAAACAGAAGGATGGGAGTAATAATCAAATAGGAGACCATTACTATTAGACGGGTGATTCAATTATAACATATGCTAACACATATTCTCCGTCATGGCTAACAGAGACATGGATTGGCCCTATTCGTGACCTTTCTGCTGCTGCTGCAGGATTATAGACCAGTGAAGGTTTGGCAGGCACATGTCCGCCACCCAGACCATGATATGTTAATTCTTTCCAAGTTGGTCGTGTTATCGGGTACATAGCCTTGTAGGTAGCTTCCTTGACCCCCCATCTGGTGAGGAGTTTCAGTAAAATCCATAGTGAAGGATAGAATGGTGGTACATACCGCACAGTGAGGAAACGAACTTGGCGGGCCACATCAGAAGTTACTGACTGTGACTCCCATGAGGAGAATTCCTCAGGGCTGAGGATGCGGGAGGCAAGGCGAGGGCCTCTTCGCTGAAGTAGGGCAGCAATACGAGGAATGTGGACGATGTCGACGCCGATGCCGAGAATGGCCATGGGAGTAGGGATCAAGGCCGCCGAAATTAAATACTATGCGGCGATTAGATTAGGGTGTCTTCAGTCTTAGTGACTCTTGACTGGGACCTTTTTTGGGATTATGTCTGCATCGACGGCATATATCGCGGCGTCTACCAACAGACACCCTCAGGCAGCTCATATCTCTAAAGCATCCCTTGCAGCCTTTGGTTCCTCCAACTTAATCGCGTTATGGGATATATCTGTTCGTGTTTACCATGAACCTGTTGAACATATCTTATGGACCCCCTAGGACCCGGCTGATCACGGAGTGCTAGAGACACTGACAGGACACGAAGGGCTTGTGACCTGTGTCCACTTCATTTCTGACTCGTCTTTTACCAGCGCAGATGATCGTGGCGTGCTCATGCTCTGGCGAAAAGTTGGATCACAGGTGTGTGTGTCCCCAAGTAATCCTCGTTGCTTTTTTAACAAAGCCTTTTTATTTTCAGTGGACTAGAACCGGAAAAGCCCAGGCACATATCAAATCTATATCCTCTCTCTGTGTGCTCGATGAGTGGCTTGCGACTGGCTCGTCCGATGCATGTGTGAAGATTTGGAAAATCATACGCAATGGGGAAGATTCTGGCACGTGTTGAGATACCTTCCTGCTGGAATTTTAGATTAACTAATTTCTGACACAGATGATCTTGTCGAAGAGCAGATCATTTCGTTGCGAGGAAAGTTTCCTCTTTCTCTCGCACTGTCATATCTTCCTCGTTCCAAAGGTTCGTCAACTCACACTGCCAACATATCATGACTAATCCACCCCCACCAGTATCTGTACTCGCTATCGCAGGAACAGATAGCAATATCCATATATGGGCTCGATCTGAAAACACTGTAGGTTCTTCACTTCTCCTCCCCCCTTCCCGAGACTTATCTTCTCCAGTTTGTTCACGCATCAAACCTCACAGGACACGAGGACTGGGTCAAAGCCTTGGCTTTTCTGGACCCTGTTTCTGACGGACAACCCCTCATACTTGCGTCTGGATCACAGGATGCGACTATTCGATTGTGGACCATAGAGGCGTATTTTCGTGAAAGCGCTGCTCCTCAAATCCGCCAAACTACAGATTGGCTTAGCGATGAACTTCTGGATGCATTCGAAGCATCACTAGGAGATGTCGGTGATGCTGAAGAAGGAGGAAGACAAATATCTTTGAAACGCCATATATTAACCGTCAAATCTGACCAGCGAAGGTGCGTCTATTATCTCATATACAATTTCTTCTACCATTAAGTTCGCGCACAAACAGCTCACAGCAATATTCGATTACATTTGATGCTCTCCTCGTCGGACACGAAGCGGGAATTACATCTCTTGCCTGGAAACCACACTCACCAGATTCAACGCCCACTCTTTTTTCAACATCTACTGACTCATCAGTAATACTATGGTCGCCTTCTACTGTTGTAGTCCCTACACTAGAGGGCTCAACGTCAATCTGGATCAATCGCCAGCGATTCGGAGACATTGGCGGCCAAAGGCTAGGAGGTTTTGTCGGTGGTGCATGGGGACAAGACGGAAAAGAGGCGCTGGCATGGGGGTGGGCTGGAGGCTGGAGGCGATGGGTGTGCACTATGTCATCCAAGCTTGTTTACGAGGAGATATGGTCGGAGGCAAGGGCAATTAGTGGTCACAACGGGCCAGTCAAAGGCCTTGACTGGAGTGCGTCCGGAAAGTATCTTCTCTCAGCAGGGTAAGGTTCAGAGCGGAATTATTGTTGTCTACATCAGCTCATCCACTTCTCTAGTTTGGACCAAACTACGAGGGTACACGGCGAAATTCCTTCTAATGACCCAGAAAAACCAACCTGGCACGAGCTTGGCCGTCCTCAAGTACATGGATACGACCTCCTAGACGTCGCCTTTATCGACCCCTTACGGTTTGTTAGTATCGCTGATGAGAAGGTTGCTCGTATCTTTGAGGCACCTGGAAACTTTGTCGACCTTGCCGAAGAATTAGGTGTGGATAAATTTTCTGATAGTGAGGTGTGTTTTTTTTAATTAAAAAAAAGCTTCTTGGTATTATATCTCTTGCAGCATAATCGGCCGCTTGGTGCAGCTGTTCCGCCGCTTGGGCTGTCGAACAAGGCAACGGATGATGGTTAGTGATGTTTGCAGGGCTTTTACTCCTTTCTTACTGCGAAATGTTTATAATAGCACAACCCCAGGACATTGTCAGAGAGAGAGAAAATCGGCGCCCCTTCGAAGGGGAGCTTGCTGCGACAACACTCTGGCCAGAGATTGAGAAAGTTTTTGGGCATGGCTACGAAGTAAGTATTCTGAAAAAAAGCAGATCATTAGTTATCCATTAACTTTAAATAGTCGATGACACTTGCTGTATCTCCCGGGAAGCAGTTCATGGCAACAGCATGCAAAGCCACGACGCCTGAGCATGCTGTCGTCCGTGTTTACGACACGAAAAAATATCAACTCGTCGGACAACCTCTAGAAGGACACTCTCTGACTGTCACAAGGATTGCATTCAGCCCCAACGATAATTTTGTTCTTTCAGTTTCTAGAGACAGGTTTTGGAGGTTATTCGAAATCCAAGAAAGTGGGGGTATGTGTAACGCAAAAGCCTCATGTTATCTTTTGTTGAATACCTTTCACTGTGGTAGGCTTCATTCCAATTGCAGCAGATAAGTCTCATGGGAGAATTATCTGGGATTGTGCCTGGGCTGCCGAGGGCGATGTCTTTGCAACGGCATCTCGAGACAAAACGGTAAGCCTGGGAACACACACGCACGCGAGATACTCCTTTAAAATGTCCTTGTTTAGGTCAAGATATGGCAAAGACAGCAAGGGAAAAAATGGGAATCTGTCGAGACAATCAAGTTGAGCGCTCCCGGCACTGCGGTTGCTTTCGCCCCTGGCAGCCCATCGCACCGGCAAGTGTTTTCGAAACCAAATTGGCCTTCTCAGGCTTACATGCTCTCAGGCGGCGACTGGCCATTGGTTTGGAAAGCGGGGAAATTCTCATTCATTCGGCGCCGCAATCGTCTAGTGCACCATGGCGCCACGACATGACTATCCCTTCGAGGTATGTGTCACTCCACTGAACATGCATGAGCTATATCACATTTCCATTTCAGCATCGCACACGTCAGTCAAGTACACCAGCTCGCGTGGCAGCCGACAAAATCAGGTGCTCCAACTCGGCTGGCAAGTTGCAGTGAGGACGGTACATTGAAAATAACGATCGTTCAAATGACTATGGAGTAACAATGATTCGAATGACTAGGAGTGAAATGAAAGCTGATATACAGTGTGGTGAGAACATGGGCGATTAACCCAGACAACTACTTGATAAGGAGACAAAAAGTATACGTGGTAAGGACACAATTCAGAGATGAGGTGCAATATCTGGGGTATCGAACAGTGGTGTGTGTGTAGTGCGATATATGTAATGGGAACTTGAAAAACAGCAAACGTGGATAGGGATACACAAGGACATTTCTGGGGTCATAGACTTAAACGATATCTCGAAGGGACATGGGAACTTCAGGCTAACAAAGCAGTTAGTACGCACTTGCTTGATCATAACCTATGACTCACGCATTTGATTCTGAAAAAGAAAGCCATTAGTAGGACATCGCAAAGTAAAAGAAAGGGGATACGAACTTGTAGAAACATTCTATGGACCGCAACATTTCCACATCTCCACCTGTCGCCGTTACAAAATTCACAACAACGCCCGCGCGAGAATAGTTAGAGGCAACTGCGGCAGCAACTCTGAGAAGGCGAATCAATATACACTCTGTACAATAAGTAGACAAAGAATTACCGATGAGCATATTCCTCGACAGCTTTCGGGAGATCTGAGACGTGAGGGTAAGCCGATGCCAAACATGTGTACTGCAGAAAAAAATTTACCATAATTAATGATAAGGGGAACGTGAGATACATCGGGGGTCTTCACAGGAGCATCATAAACTACTAGCACTTTCGCGGAGGACCTCATGGCGAGTGAGTTAGGATTCCTAAATTTATTTAAGGCAGCCAGCTTGGTTCCCGCGTTCATATCGCCGTGCTATGCAAATTAGTCAGAAACCAGGTTTTACTGTTTCGGAGGTAGGAGATACTTACTAGAGGAACGGCTTCTAAGCCTCGACTCGCCAACTTGTACACAACGGAATCCAACGCTGTCATCCCACCAACATGCACAATGGCATGAGAGACTTCGACATCATCGAACAGGTCAACTAGGGCATCGAGTTTCCACTCTCTGGCTTGGGCCGTCTCAGCACTGGAACCAGCGCTTCTTCCAGAGCCAATAATACCTAGTCCGCCACCAGGCGCCGACGAAGTCGTAGGGTCAACTCTACCACCTGCAGTAAATGCCAGATATAGATAGAACTGACGAAGACCTCGCGAGCCTTGGCTCGCGTCTGCGTGTGTAACGTTACCATCTCGTCGGACAAGAACCCGAACAGGCTCTCGGAGTTGAATAGCGGAAGCAAGATTCAACACATCCTGAGGGACGGTATTGGAGAAGAGGGCGGTTTGACGCTCGATAGTCTGGGAGCCATTTGTACTCGACTCCTGTGAGCTAGATAGAGATGTCGTTGATATGGTAGAAAATCGACGGCCTTGGTTTTGGAAAGGGGAAACGATGCCATTACTTGGCTCTGAGTTATTGTTGAAGGCTATCTGTGGGAGATTACTAGAAGTAGTTCCTGAGTTCGGAGTTCCAAGTGGACGGGAGCGAGGGGGAGGAAGAAGTTTGACGATATTGAAAACAAATTCGTGGAGATTCCGTGCGATGAGCTGGTCGACCTCGTCCAAAACCAGGAATCGCACTTCGGCACCGGAAAGCCCATTGGGGGAGGTAAATAGTGCATGAAGTTTTTGCGGTGTCCCGCAGATTATGTGAGGCATATTTTGCTGTAGGAGACGAAGTTCTTGAGTCAAATCACCACTAGCCGATGTAGCACCGACACCCAATGCCGATCTAACCCCAATAGGTCCACCTAAATCTCTTATCATACGTTGAGCCTGGGTGGCCTGATCCACAGTGGTGGAAATCATAATGACAATGGGCCCACGGTTGGGAGGACGAATCGTGATGTTAGTAACAGCAATCTGTATAGCAGGTATGACATATGCAGCAATACGTTCTTGGGTTGGAGGAGCTTGGGCAATAATGTCAGAGCCACGCAAAAGGAACGGCAGTGCTCGTTGCTGAATCTTGTTTGGTGGCCCAACACTGATAACATAGGTATCAGACAAGGATTATCCTAATATCATTGTGGCGTCTCACCCAAATTTGTTCAGAGAGCGGAGGAGTTCGCTGGTTAATGAGAGTTGCTCCCACTTCGAGATGACGGGGCCGGATTCTCGAGGGGAACCTCCTCCCCAGTTGTCGGCTGAATCTAGGACCTAAGGTAATATGAGAAGTGACCAAGCAATGTTTAGAACGTCCTTAGAACTCACCCCAGCTGAATCACGACGAAGCAGCCCCGTCACAGAGCGGCGTTTGTCCCGGACGACATTTTCTTGACGGCCAGTGTTAACGTCAGAAGGTCGTATGGGTAAATCAAGAGTTCCTGCAGACCAAGTACGGAGGGGCGGGTTTGGTTGGCGAGTTGCAGACCTCAGCTCTGGCCTAAGGGGTAATCCGTGGCCTAGATTTGATATCGTGGAAGAAGGGATTGTTTGATTAGGAGCAACATCGCCATGGTGTGGGTTAAAACCTGCGATAGAGTTGCTTCGCAGCTCATTGTTGGTGGATTGAATGTGTTGCGTTTGTATGGCGAGAAGTTGTCCGACCGAGGAGGTCAATGTATTCAGGCGTTGAGAGATGGTGGATATATCATCAGCGGGGACTGACTGGTTAGGGGCAATATTACCCAGCGAGGGCCGAGGACCAAAGCGGCCTCCGAGTGAAGGGGAAAAGCTATGGCCGTTGCCGTTCACCGAAGCAAAGGGATCCTTGAATTCAGGCTGCGCATTATTTCCCAGCGCCTGCTCCACAAGGAGATTGACTTTATGATGCATATCTCCAAGGTCGCGCTGTATCTCCCGCGTAGCGTATTCACACTGTAGGAGGCGGTTCATTATGTCGTGGATAATGGGTGATGCCTTCAGTTGAGCATCGAAGGACTGACTCTGATGTTCGCCGTTGCTATGATTGAACTGGCTGCCAGACTCCAAAGATGATGTAGGCGATGAAGATGTGCGACCACCATAGAAAGACATACTGTTCTGGATCACAGATAGCGGTGGAGTCGCCAGGTGTTCACGACTTCGTTGTTGTTGCAAGGAAAAGAAGGAGGCTCCAGGAGTCTGCGTCCCACTTCCTCCAGAAGTTGGTCCAGGAGTCTCAAGATTATCATCGGCCTCTGGCAAGGTGTCTAGGCTCCCCGCGATACTCGATTCCCTGGCTGCCCTGTTCTCTGTCCCTGGATATGACCTGGCTGCGTCGAGCTGGCCAAATGGCGGAGATTGGCGAGACCGGTCATTGAGCATCGGCTTTGACTTCGTATCCTCGAAGGCAGAAGGTGGGCTAGGGGAAGACCTCGCAGAACGGTACTCAGAAGATGAAATAGAGAGGGATGTCAGGGAGCCTCGGTCTTGTTCGCGGAGTGAGTGATGGCGAAATCCTAATCCCAATCCTTCCTCTTCTCCACCACGCAATCCTCCAGGGAAGAAAGGCATAGAGGCAGGGTTCAATGCTGCACTCCTCGCCATCGTTCAAGTAGGCAGATAGCAACTAGTTTGCAACAATCAAAGGAGAGGGTTCAAACATATTAGTGGTTAGTAAGCTGGTGATCTCTAGTTTAGAGGAATTTGATCTTACTTACCACCGGTTGTACAGTACAGGTAACTATGATAATCCGGCTTCCATACAGTCAGTGTAGGTTTAATGGTGGTCGACAACGTTAACTATACTCAGGTGCGATAAGTAACGAGGAGATACCAATGTGACACGCTGGCAGCCGGAACTCAATCAGGGGAACTCGGTCGAGATGATGCTACTAAGCTCAGTATAGAACTAAGAAAGATAACTTCAACAAGCATCAAGATTCGTTATGGCAGAATCTTGGCCCGCAGGACTAGAAATTACGATATCGAGATCCACAACAGAGAGCACATGATGATAAATATAGGACGAGAGTCATACATACTTATACTATACTAAACATTTCGCGAACGATATTCCAAAAAGCCTGTGTCGATCTATGGCTTGAGGGAAAGGATTGAACTCTTGTGTTGGCTCTGTAGGTAACGAACTGGACAGGGATAGTCAGATTTTAACCCCACGAACCCAGGTACTGTCCCTACCTTGGTTTGGGCACAGCCCTGACCTGGCCACCCAGTCCTTTCTTTTCTTCAGCATTTGCAAGTCGAGCTATAGCTCATTCAGAAATGGCTAGAACAAGAGCATTAGGCGGGACTCACTGTTTACGATATCCTGGACCTCTGGAAGGTCCGCTGGCGAGCTACAAACCTTGCGATGAAATGCGATGAAGAGCAGCAAGTGAAAAGTAAAGAAAAACACAAGTACCACGATTTCGAGACCATCAACGAGTTTGCCATTCATGCGTAGGGCAAGCTTGGCTCCCTCAAGGTCACAGAACTCCACACTGGCGTACTGGCGGTCGCGAGTCGTAAGTAGGTCCTCTGGGACGGGTACCCCGACCGTGACTGCCTGGCCTCGACTGCAACGGATGCTAACGTTGAAGATACGACCGCAGGACGCGAATAAACTCCTCAACCTCTCTGCCGTAATGGATGATTTGAGCTATGGATCAGGATTGGATGAACGCGTCAATCGTGTATTGCAATAGGTTTTAATTGACAACGCACGTTTCCCACATAAATAAAAGGATAGTTGCGCCGCAGTTTACTATCTCGTTTATCAAGATTGGTCTTAACAGTAACCCTCTTTTTGGCCTCTTGAATCGCGAGGTGTTTGTCTCCCCGTTTATGCTGAGGTATGCCCACACGCTTACGTTGTTGCATAGGAGGGCGAACTTTGTTGGTACGAGAAATTTCAATTCTCTGGCCTTCCTCAATCTGAGGCACAGTGCAAATTCGTAAGGATGGTGATATGATAATGTAATATGCCGCATACCTTGATCTCAGGTGTCTGGCTCCAGTTAACCCGCATTACAGTCACCTTTGGTGGAAAGTAAGCTTCTAAGTTTCCTTGAGAGTTGGTGGCGAAATCGCAAAGACCATGCCACACTTTATATAACAGGTGTGTGCCCCAGGTCAAAGCGATCGTCTTTGGCCATTAGCTGGCCCACCACAATTGTGCTACCTATTGGGCCGGTAGTCATGGAAAAATACGCATTCTGAGTTGGCACCGTGTCAAATCCGAGCCATTGTTTGCCCAAAGTAGATTATGGAAGTGGAGGTCAAACGCCCCAACGTGCACGTGGTATTGATCCGTTTTCCAATGTGACTGTGACACCGATCGCCCACAACTCTTTGCGCCGTTCCCATTTTACGCCGTCACCTCATCATGGCTGGACTGACTCACATTTACCGGGGCATCCTCCGCGAGTTGAAGAAGTCGGTAAGAGAACCTTCCTGATATCCTGAATCCTGCTGATGACCCGGGGTAGGCCGTAGCTCCCAGAAAAGCGAACCAAATTGTAGCCACCAATTTTCGTTCCATAGCTAACCAATACCAAAGCTCTGGAAACCCTACCATTATTCGGGACCTCAGAAATTCCCTATTATTCCTCCGGTCACAACGCGAACACAAGGTCAGCTCGCGTTGTATGCATGTCGATGAATGCTGATATCCCGGCAAGCTCTTGATTGATAGATACAATCCCTTAATTGACCTTACAGCAGAGGAGCGTATCAAAGCCACAGCTCGAAGGGTTGGACTTGATATGCCCGTTACGCCCAAGCCGGATTCAGCTTGAAGCGGCTGCACTGCTCTAAAGAGACATGCCATTCTCATCAGCCAGGTATGTATCTATCTTGTCTCCAAATCTGGGACCTATATACTAACTTCAATAAAGTTATTTACATGAGTTCTCTCGTGTTAACGGTAGATATCGTTCAACGGTAATAGGCTTTTTCCTCATTGGATAGCTCTAATATATTAGCCCACTTGCGTGAACTTTAATGAGCTTTTGTCAGGCAATGCCTTGCAATTACTTACCCCACTTGAATTGCAACTTCCAATAGCCGTACTCAATTGCATTTTATTTCGCCATTTTATTTTTGCCAAGAGCAATGCTCAAAAAGTTACCATAGTAAAATTGATCCCCAGCGACGGCATTGGGCACGGCCTAGAAAGTGTCGTGGATTATCGAGATCCCAGCCACAGGCAAAAAGTGAGTAGAAGTACGCTTTACGGATGCTAGAGTATCACTGTTTCGCTTCAGACACCACTCACTGAGCATTTTCCTGCGCATTTCGTGCTTCAGAGGGGATCCCATTGCATCCATATTTGCCTGCAGTAGTTGGACGCGTGGATTTGCTCTGAACTCAGATATGCTGGGCATCAGTTAGCATCATCATGCGCATGTGGTGTCAGAAAAATAAAACGGCGAGATAAAATACAATTGAGTAGGGCTAATTACTATCAATCATTGAACTTCAAGCTTCACATGATTAGCGTCTTGTCGTCGCAACTGTTATTCACATTGCGTACTAGCAAGGTCTTCCGAATCCACTAAACACCATATAAGTGGCCTCGTCCTGCAAATTTCCCAAACTTGTCCTATGACCATCAAAACTCTACACATAATGTATGAGAACTTGTCTATACTATATAGCATCTCAATTTCGACTTGGGGGCGCAATATTGCAAATAGGTATCAACAAATATGCTGGTCTTGTCAAATTTTTGGAGGACGGTAGAAAGAACGTATTCGAAATTCATGGCCCCGGTCTCAACTCGCGTTCTCAAATGTGACCCCTCATCCATCCACTTTCTTCCCGGTTCAGAACAACCAGAAATTACATGCCCAGAAACTCGCGACGCGTTGAAAATAGCATCCTATCACCTCGTCGACCTCGCAGAGCCTGTGGCCTTTCCAACAGAAACTGTCTATGGACTAGGGGCTATGGCAATGGACGCTGGTGCTTCGAACCAGATATTCAAGACCAAAGGCCGGCCAGCAGATAACCCCTTGATCGTCCACGTTTCGTCATTCGCAATGTTGAACACATTGCTTCCAAAGGGTTACGTCTTATCGAGGGCTTACCAGGCCCTGATAAAACACTTTTGGCCTGGTGCTTTGACTTTGTTGTTCCCAAGAGACGCCGCGATCGTTCCAAATATCATAACTGCAGGGCAACCCACAGTGGCCCTCAGAATGCCCTCACATCCGGTCGCTCGAGCGCTGATCGCAGTAGCGAACACACCATTAGCTGCTCCAAGCGCAAACACCTCTGGAAAACCCAGCCCCACTCGAGCAGATCATGTCTTACGCGATCTTAACGGCAAGATTAACATCATCTTGGACGGAGGGGCTTGCGAAGTGGGGCTGGAAAGCACTGTAGTCGACGGATTGCATGAAGATGGTAAAATCCGTCTTTTACGCCCAGGAGGGATTACTGTAGAGGATATCCAGCGGGTTTTGAGGGAAGAGATGGGTGCCTGCGGCCATGTCCCGGAGGTTCTGGTATACCGCCGCGACTACACGGATGAGGCGATGGAGCAAGCACCGACGACGCCAGGGATGAAGTACAGGCATTACTCCCCTTCGGTCCCGTTGACCCTCCTTATGACGTCGTCTCGCCCCCCGACGGGACAATCATCTACACCGGTTCTATCGTTCTTGGAGTCGCTTAATACAGCCCAACGCTCAAAAGTTGGCATTTTGGCACCTTCAGATTCAGCGTTGTGGGAACTTCTCCCAGCTGGCATCGAGTGGCACCGTTACCCACTAGGGCCTATTGCGCAACCATCTATGTCAGCGCACCTGCTTTTCGATGGGTTACTCACGCTTGAGCAGGAGGGTGTTGACAGGATGATTATTGAAGAGATTAAAGAGGATAGAGAAGGCCTGGCAGTGATGAACCGCGTTAAAAAGGCAGCCGGTGATGTTCAGTGGATTTATTTCGAATAAGGTGCGCGATGTACGAGGATGATCTAGTGAGTTTTCATGGCGCGATAGTTTCGGTGCGTCCTGAATTCTTTTCTACCGGCATAGGCCACGGTTCATGGATACCTGTGCATCTCTCCGGGTATCATGGAGCTCGGCTGTATCGCTCGCCAGGACATATTATTGAACGCTAGCCACCGCGCATGTGGCAAAAAGTCGTGTCCACCTCGTGTTGATACAGGTTGATACAGTGGCTATGGCACGAGGCATCCCTTTACAACCTGGCATATCACTACAGTGCTGAGTGAACCCGCCCCACCAATGCCGACCGAGTCCTTTCCATCTCGATATCCAGCTAGAATCTACAATACACTTCCCCAACGTCCCGCGCTCGTTTTAATGCATATTCTCTTATTTTCGTGATTGAGCCGGCACTAATGACACCTGTTCCCAACCTGTTCAGTGTTCCACGGTGTCACCAGTGCGCCGGGCTCACGTCAACTCGTGTTAGCGGAATGTGCCGCAGAGGCGAAAGTTGCTATGTTCTCGTCACGTGCAACTAAGGAAGAAAACGCCATCACGTTATCTCTCCCTTTGAGAAGACACGCCTCGTTCCCGCTTCCCGACTTTCCATCCCTTTGCACGGATCCTCATGTTGATCTCAGAATGCACTGGCGCAAGCCTTTTTTTTGTGGAATCTTCGGGGGGCTGTTTGTATATAAGGCAAAGAAATATGAGTCGTCGTTTTCATTATCATCTAGCTGCTTCCAACCTCCTGTCAAACCCCCAAAATGGAAAATAGCAGTAAGTCTTTGGCTAAATCTCTATCTCCCACAAAGGCTGACACATATTACAGACCCAATGAAACGAGAGGAGTGTCAACCTGCTTCGTATGGGCAACTCGACACGAATCCTCTATATCCGAATCACGTCAAATCTGAAGGATCCCTCTTTGGTGCATGGGAGTTCCCTGGCTCGCGGACACCAGCCTTTCATTTCCAACATACCTCCATGGGTAGTAGCTTGCGCGACGCCCCCCAATCCACTCCAGTCCACTACTACCAACAAAACGTCGACGGAGGGACCACATATCTCGGACATTCGGCACACTCGTCGCCCTCTTCCCCTCAAAAATCGTCCCGTGCCCATATACCTCGTCCTCCCAACGCGTTTATGCTGTATCGTTCAGACTTTCTCAAGCGAGGCGTCATCCCGGCACACGTCGAACGGCGCCAACAAAACCTTTCACGCATTGCCGGACAGTGCTGGAATCTCCTACCGCCGGAGGAGAAGGCACAGTGGCAAGAACGGGCCGCACAGGTTTTGATCGAGCACCAGAAATGCAACCCTGACTACAAATTCACCCCTGCCCCGCGCGGCTCGCGTCGCTCCAAGGTCAAGGGCCCTCGGGACGGTGAAACGGACGTGGTCGATGGCGAGGACCGCATCAGGCAGATTCGGGAAGAGTACACGCGTATTTCCGGGCCCGCTGCGAGCCCTGCGCGCCGCAGACGTCCACGGGCGTCGAACCGGGGTCGCGATCTCGACAAGGAGCCGCTCCATCGTAGTCCCATTTCGCAGGCCTCGACGGCGTCGCTCCCCCCGTCGGTCCCTCCTTCACCATCTCCGTCTTTGTCTTCTGCTAGCAGTGCTTCAAAGGAAGCGTCCTTGCCACCGTTCTTTCCGCAGTATTCATTCCCCCACATAGTCATTCCGCGACGACCCTCGACATCTCTAGGGTTTTCTAGTGCCACCGTGCAGGATCCCGCAGCGCGGCCAGGTCACAATCTCATTCGCCCGTCATCGGCAGTGTCAGAAACGGGTCTTACCAGCTACATCCGCGACCTCGATATCGTGAGTGGCATCTTGGCTCTGGCGCTTCCACCGTTTGCTAACTCGTTGTTCAAGACTCCGACAGCCGCCACCTTCCCAAAATTGTCTTCGCCAGCTACACCAGCCTCACCGATTCAGACTCTACCATATGCTCCTTGGACTCCTTCCGAGCCCACCCCTGCGCTCCGGGAAGCGATCTCTTTCTCCGAATGTGCGCCTCCTCTCTCTACGCTTTCGCAGGCAGAGAAGACTGCGATCGGTGGCGAATCATTCCTCAGCACGCTATACTCGAGCGAATCCTTCACTTTCAACCTCCCTAACCTCTCGGCGCCCGCAGAATACGCTTTCAGCGACTCGTACCTCTTCGACCAGTATATGCCAAGCTCCTTCGCTGGCGGGTGGGAGCTCGAAACGTCTCTCAGCATTCACAAGTCTTACTCTTTGTAGTCATCCATCCCAAGATCCAGCTATCCCTGTTCCCGTTCTCCCCACTGTTGTTGTTCTTCAATGTATTTTTACCTCACTGCGCATATGTCCATAGATTATTCTTCACGTCATGTATTACTACCATACCCCCCCTTCCGCGCTATTACTATCACTGATGACTTTAGGACTTCTGAAATATTTCAAAATTGCACGGTCTCCCCTGTCTTGTCCAACCTTTCCCGTCCCAAGTTATTCTCAGCAGCTTCCAGTATACGTTCAGGGCATCAACACGAACACGCCAAGTAAGTCCTACAACGCATCCGCCGTGATGCGCTCGACCATCCTTTCGAGCTTGTCATCGAGCACCGCCATGGCGTGCGCGAGCGCCGCGTTTTCCGGCGCGAGGTGCACGACGAGCGACGATGGACGGTGGTATGACACGCTCGTCGTGCGGTCTGCGTTCGCCGCGATCATGAGCCGCGGGGGTATCTGGTGCCCCGCGCGGATGTCGAGCCGCATGAACGTCTCCGCGATGAGCGGGTTGCCGATCGTGTACACTACCGCGGGCGCGGCAGGGGGAGGGGTGGTGTCGGCGGCGTCGGCGTGGTAGATGTTTATCCACTTGTCGTGGTTCAGCTCCATAAAGTACCTGTATGTGCATATAT
Organism: Sphagnurus paluster; assembly: GCA_018282025.1. NCBI lineage: Eukaryota > Fungi > Basidiomycota > Agaricomycetes > Agaricales > Lyophyllaceae > Sphagnurus > Sphagnurus paluster. The sequence continues at coordinate 31,802 of JABCKI010005735.1, forward strand.
GTACATGCGTATTGCGGATGTGGATAATCATATAGTGTGGCGGCGGCTCAGTAAGTGCATGTGCCATGGAAAAGAAGAGGAGGCACGCACAGGAAGTCGTTGCCGCCTGTCGTGCTCTCGACGAGATCGACGATCTCCTCCCGGGTGGAGGCAGTGCTGAGCTTGGCGAGGAACTGCAGCGAGCGGGGCTTGTTCACTTCAGCGTCGAGGCGCGCGATGACCTCTGCGAACGGCAGCGTCGTCGTGAAGGTGACGAGCTGCGCCGTGAACGGGGTGACTGTTTTCTTCATGATGCCTATGGGGGTTGTGCGTCGCAAGGCGATATGTAAGACAGCCTGCAGGCGAACCCCAACATTTAAACCGGGGGTCGATGGGCGAGTTCCCCAGCTGATGCTCCATTGCCGCCACCAGGGTGTCACATGAGCGAGTCTAGTGATTATTGCTGTTTGCAAATCAGTTGGCCACGGCTGAGTCCCAGTCAAAAGTCCGTGTATTGGATAGCATTACCACGCATTATTATGCATTACGTGCATTATATGCAATTATCTCGCATTAAATTGTATTTTAAGTCAATGGGAAGTCGCTAAAGTGATCAACGTTTCGATCATTTTATAGTCATTGCGCAAACTTGAACCGATGACTTTAGCATTGACTTGATCAGTTGTTGATCAGTGTCCTTCAAGATGATTCAAAAAATGGCATCAAACCCCACATCGCTCCTTCTCCTACTACGGCCACCTACTAGTACCACCATGTCCTCCCCTTACCCTCTTCTCCAGTATCTCACATTAGGCCATCAGATAGGTGTAAGCTCCTCTCTCTTTGTCCGCTTATGCAGTACTCATATTTCTCATCCTCGCAACATCTGCCATGTCTCAGATGACATGGTACGTCTCTGAGGTACTGTAGCTCTTTTACCGCCAACGGTGCAAGGTACAAAAACCTTGGATGACTTGATCTGTAATTGATCATTTGCTCTATCCACAGCCCCAAGCAATGGTCGGGTGACGAAGCGACAATAGCCTTCGATGACCAACAGACACGACGGACATCGCTGGCATATACCTACCTTAATAGGTTCTTCCTGCGTTGCCCTGGTGCTAGGTGCGATCTTTCATTCTACATATCACCTTCCTACACTTATAGTACATCGCGCGATGACTTAGAGCACACTTGAGGAAGAATTAGAGCAGTGCGAGCGACATAAGACAGTCGTGATTCCCAGGTGCGTAATGCGGCATGCCAGCAGCGCCTTGCTAATTTTCTTTTTCTCTTGACCTAGTTCGACTACATTATCTATCAGTTACACGATGTGAGCAATATGGATCTCAGATGGTCAAGGTAAGTCCTCGAGCCATTAACCTCCCCACATCCACACCTGCTGACCACCCTCCCGTCTTCACGCACCCTCCCCTCACCCATCAACCACATGCTCATGCTCATGCTCATACCCAAGCTCGCCCGCTGTACCTGGCACCTGCGCACCAACAATAGTGCGAGTACACCCATGCAAGCGCCGCAATGCCCACGACTTCTCAAACGGGGCCGGGTTTTGGACCAGGGTGCGGCGCAATCGAGGGCTGTGAGGCGTGGGGGTGTCATTGGGCAATGGCTCAGTGACTCGCGACTGGGCACTGATCAGTAATCTGGCGAGCGAGCGCACAGCGGGGGCAGCAGGATGGGTAGGTGGGCTGCCGGGAACATTCAGTAATGCGTAGTAATGTGTGTATATAGCATTTAATAAAATTTTATGCATTCTCTCGCATTAGCTTTCTGTAAATGTCAGTAAATGCGTGATAATGCCTAGATTTACAATTTATCCGCTCCGATTGCATTATCTTACATTCTCACACAGCTAATGCAAGGTAATGCCAGATAATGTTATCTAATACATGGACTTTTGACTGGGGCTGAGTTTGGACGCACCATCAAAATTTGGGTCAACATTGCACCCAAAACACTTTCAAGTCGTAGCTCGCTCAATTTTCATCTTAGAACCATAATAAAATATGCTCCGTGTTCCTTGAACATAGGTGCAGTTGCAAGGAATATTAGCAGGAAATTTCGACTGCATGATAAAATCTCAAAAAATCACTTTCAGGTTACTACATGCAACACATGAGCTGGGGTAGCAAAAGAATGTCATCAGAAGGTAGATATATACTATTTGGAGATGCAAGGATAGGTTTGAAGTAATTAAGAAAGGCCCACCACTGTTAATAAATGAGGCAGTATACTGGGTAGTTTTGGCTGACTACTACAAAGGAGAAGCAATGCTCAACTCATGTGTTGCATGTAGTAACCTGAAAGTGATTTTTTGAGATTTTATCATGCAGTCGAAATTTCCTGCTAATATTCCTTGCAACTGCACCTATGTTCAAGGAACACGGAGCATATTTTATTATGGTTCTAAGATGAAAATTGAGCGAGCTACGACTTGAAAGTGTTTTGGGTGCAATGTTGACCCAAACCTTGATGGTGCGTCCAAACTCAGCCGTGGCCAACTGATTTGCAAACAGCAATAATATTTACGCGAAGTCAGAGTGGATTTCACCGATCCTGGTAGTCATCCTTATCCGAATCGACATTCCCTCGAGAGAGAAACAGAGAGAGGAGGGGCAAGTGTGAGAACTTGAAGTGCCTGCCCGCGCTCGGGGTGTCTTGCCAAGCTTGTGCGTGCTTACAAGCAAAAGCTGTCGGCCCGATCTGTGTCGATCAAAACTTTTTCCAGAACACCTCATGACGGCTTGGACGAGCAAAAAGCGGGGCGCGCTCAGCGCAGACGACCTCCTGCGCAAGCTGGAAGGTCCTCAAAGAAAAAAGGCACGACTTTCCGTCGCGGGGCTCGACTCGGATTCGGACGATGTGGTGTCGGATGCGAGTGTTGACGACGAGGAGCGGGCGAGCCTCGGGAGCGACGAGGACGGAAGCGAAGATGGAGACGAAGAGGAGGAAGATAAGAAGGGAGAGGAAGATAAGGAGGAAGAAAGTGGAGAAGAGGCAGACGGCGATGAAGAAGAAGACGAAGACGACGGACAGCCCGCACAACTCCAAGTCCAGGACCGTTTCGGCTCCTCTCTAGAGCGCAGGAAACAGAAAACATCTGACACGACAGCAAATGCAACACCGAACCCACCGAAAGATGTCTCTTTCTCGTCACTCGGGATAGCCGCACCCCTGCAGGCAGCACTCTCCTCCATGTCAATCCGGACCCCCACCGAAGTGCAAGCTGCATGTATACCCCCACTCCTCGCCGGTATGTCACCCCGTTAATGTCAAAAATGTAGCTAATTTTGTCGGACAGGCAGAGACTGTATCGGCAACGCAAAGACTGGTTCCGGCAAAACGATCGCGTTTGCACTTCCTATCCTACAAAAGCTCTCCGTGGACCCGTACGGGATCTTTGCGCTGGTACTCACACCCACGAGGTACGAAATGGCCCCTTTACCGTGATGCACCCCAGTAACTCTCCTTTAGAGAACTAGCGTTCCAGATCTCGGAGCAATTTGCGGTGCTCGGTGCGTCGCTGAACATCCGGACGGCGGTGGTGGTGGGTGGGATGGACATGATGGCGCAGGCGCTGGAGCTGGGCAACCGGCCGCACGTCGTGATCGCGACGCCGGGGCGGATCGTGGACCACCTGCGGAGCTCGAGCGGGGAATGGGATCTGTCGCGCGTCAAGTTCCTGGTACGTCCGCATCGCGCTCGAGGATACGTGAACGACGTGTTGATTGGGGTGAGAACAGGTGCTTGACGAGGCGGATAGGCTGCTGACGCCGACGTTTGCGGAGGAGCTGGGGCATTTGTTTAAAGTGCTCCCGCAGAATCGGCAGACGTGTTTGTTCACGGCGACGCTGACGCCGTCGATTGAGGCGCTGGAGAGCGCGCCGCCACGGCCTGGGAAGCAGAAGCCGTTTGTGCATCGGATGTCTGAAAGGTAAGGGAGTATTAGTTATACATGTACGGTGCTGAAATTTATATAGCATTGAGACGGTATCGACGCTACAACAGCACTATATCCTGGTACCGTCACACGTGCGGGAGCCGTATTTATACCATCTACTGTGCAATCCGCCAGAGTCTATTGTTCACCTGCGCAGAGCTCCACCAGAACCGAAGAAAGGTCGGCAGAAAGGGAAAGGCAAAGGCTCGAAAAAAGAGAAGAAACGGTCTGCGAACGACGAGGACGAGGAGCCGGAGCAGCCACCGCCGACAATTATCTTCTGTGCACGGCCGAAGACGGCGGCGTACGTGACAAACCTGCTCAAGTCGCTGTCGATCCGGAGCACTGCGCTGCACTCGCGACTGACGCAGCGGGAGCGGCTGTCGTCGCTGTCGCTGTTCCGGGCGTGTGTGGTGCCGGTGCTGGTGTCGACGGACGTGGGAGCGCGTGGGCTGGACATTGAGGAGGTGGCGATGGTGGTGAATTGGGACATGCCGAGCGAGCCGGAGGAGTACACGCACCGGGTGGGGCGGACGGCGCGTGCTGGGCGTGGGGGTATGGCTGTGAGTTTTGTGACGGAGCGGGACGAGGATCGGGTGCTCCGGATTGAAGAACGGATCAGTGAGTTGCAGGGGCGTCGGGTCAAGTTTTATGCTAAGACAAAAGTAGAAACGAAGCTGACGGAGATGACGCTGCCGGAGAGCAAGGTGCTGGAGAAGCTGAACAAGGTGTCTACTGCGAAACGGGTTGCTAGAATGGTGAGAAACAGGGATTTTATTATTTATGGCGCTAACAAAGAGACAGGAGCTGCACGACTCGGAGTTTGGGAAGCGGGAGGAGATTCAGCGGGCAAAGCAAGTAGTAGCGGCATGATGTCATATGCTTATGTAAAGTGGGGCTAAATGACGAACGGGACGATCAGATGGCTCTTGACCAGCGAAAATATGCACCAGGCTGTATGCGCCGAGCGCGCTGTTGCCCAGCTCGCGACTCCTCCGGCAAGTCCAGCATCGTACCGTATTATCTTATCTAGACTAACTAGGCACCAGCTGTCAAGCGAGGACACGCCATCACCGCCGCCGCCGCCGCCGCCACCACCGCCGACGCTCGTCTCTGTCTCCACCACCTTCCATCCCGCCACACAGCACAACACCCTCCTTCCAGACACCATCCTTATCTCTGCCGACTCTGTCTTCTTCTACGTCCATTCCCACGCCCTCCTTGCCGCCTCCACCAATGCCTTCCACGCCCTCCTCCCAGCCCCGCCCTGCAAACACGCCGACCCCATCATCCCCCTCGACGACTCCTCCCCCGTCCTCAACATCCTCCTCCACGCTATATACGACATCTCCTGCACCCACTACATGCCCTCCTTCTCCGACATCGCCGCAGCCGTCGCCCGTCTTTCCTTCTACGGCATCGACTCCACCTCCGCCCTCGCCCCCGCCACTCCCCTCTTCGAACTCTTGCTCTCCCAGGCCCCGCTCTATCCCATCGACCTCTACACCCTCGCTGCCTCTCTCGATCTCTATGACCTTGCTGTCGCCGCATCTCCCCATCTGCTCTCTTTCTCTCTCTCTTCCCTCACCGACGAAATGGCCGCCGCCATCGGCCCCATTTACCTAAAACGTCTATTCTTTCTCCACTTTGGCCGCACAGATGCCCTCAAACGCATTCTCCTCCCTCCCCCCCACCCACACCCCCCCACCGACGCGTGTGACTTTTCTGACCAGAAAACCCTCACACGCGCCTGGGCACTCGCCTCGGCCTATCTTGCCTGGGACGCCCGTCCAGGTACCTCTCCTTTTTTTCCCATCACCCGCCCCTGCTTACCCACACATTCATAGACCTGTCTATAGGCTCCATAGAGGCCGCCTTGCGTCCACTCGAAGGTCGCCTCAATTGTCCCGACTGCAAGCAAGCCCTCCGCGATCGCATAAAAGACCTTGTCGTCGAATGGTCTATCGTCAGGGTCCGTCCCCTTACATCTCTTTTATCTCTCTCTTACGTCTTCATCCCCAGCGCACCATATAGACCTCTCGCTATACTCACTTTGCCCTCACTGTTGTACCCATAGCATTCGCATATACCTGCAAGTACATTCCTGCATCAAAAACCATAGATTCCATACCCAGCCAACACTGTACCACCATATCGGCCAACCATACACGCATCCTGGCCATTCTCGACTGTACCATCATCATCTCGTCATACACGCAAGAGAACATTCGTCCCACTTGTTATGCATCGCAATTCATACATAAATACACGGTTGAACACATACACGCTTCGTTCTGCCAAAAACCATCGTTACAAAGGTATATAGAGTAAAAAATTACACGACTCTTGCCCACTGTTATCACCTCCCCTTGTCCTCTGCAAGAATCGCATCGTTCAGCTCGTCCAACGGTGCCAGTTCCTTCTTGTCCACTAAATCAAACTGCGATTCTTCAGTAAAACATTCCATTGCAAGCATTGAAAAACTCACCTCATTGATAAACAGGAAAAAGTGCCGGTAGCTCGTATTTAGGTGGGCTGTTGATGATTAGCAAGATATATGCATCCTGTGTCCAGAGCAAACACACCTTCGATGCCAAGCGCACATATCTGGTCAAAGTGGTTGCTGTAGATGTGCGCATACACCCGGAACAGGCGACGCACTATCGTCCGCACCGTGTCCCGGAAGTTGCGCGGGAACGGCACGCCTTGATCATACATAAGCTCGAACGTGCGTGCAAGAATGAATATACAGCTGCTGCGCACCGATTTTATTCGGAAACACCGCCTCGTCGTCCAGGAGGCCCTGTGCCCAGTTCATCAGCGCATCGACGTACTCGGGCGCTGGGAGCTTGGCGGGCCGTTTGGGCTTGGTGCTGTTGGGATCGTCCCAGAGATATTCGTAGCTGGCCGATACAAAGAATCATCAACGAGTGCTGTACATCGTCAGAGATAATACACACCGCGGGCCAGCTGACATTATCGGACACTATCCGATCAGGGTGTATCAGCGAGAGGGCGGAGCAAACATAGTGGCGCACGCACTTCTTGCGCCGTGCAAAACTCTGTCACGGTACCGTACAGCATATTCAGGTGGTTGAAAAAATCGACGACTGCGGCAGCGCGGTGAGGGCGGAGGCCGCGGACAGGCGCGAGGGCGCGACGCACCGTGCACAGCAAGCCACTCGTTCGTGTCCTCGCCCTCGGGCAGCTGCACCGCGAGTCGCAGGTTGCCCGAACCCTGGGCGCGTCGCGTGCGCGGAATCGCGGATCCGGTCAGTCATCGGCGCCCCCGTAGCGGGTGTGCAGCGCTCACCAGCGTCGCCTCGGCGTATTTCCTCAGCTGATACTGCTTCGTGCCCTCCGGGACATCCTTGCGCGGTTTGAACGTGCGGGTCTTTCCACTGTGGGTATTTTCAGACGCGATAAGACGGGAATCTTGTGTGGGGAGGGGCTTACAGGCCAAAGAAGGACGACATCGAGGGAATCGAGAGGACGGCGGCGGCGCTGCGAGAGACGGCGATGAGCGTAGTTTCTCAGGCTCGGTGCTAGCCGAAGCCGGATCTAATCTAATCCGTACCGTTGCACGAGATTTCGTCACCGCGCGGGCGATCTTACAAACCACCTAGCCAGATATTCTATATAAGCGCGGCCGGGTGCGTCTGCTCCTTACAATCTGATATTTATCTTGATCTAAAAAGATGCCTGCTATCCTCTTCGTGCTCACCTCCACCAACAAGACGCTTCCCGGCGCCCCGACTGTGAGTTTCTGCAGATATACGATATGCATAGTGCGCCCACTGACGTCAAATCGCAGGGTTGGTATCTCCCGGAAGCCGCACACCCGTACTACATCCTCGCCCCCCATTTCGACATCGACTTTGCCGCGCCCAAAGGCTCTAATCCACCCATCGACGAGGGCAGTGTCCAGGTCAGTCACCACGCCTGATTTCCCCGATCGCTGTGAGGCAAGTCATACTCATCTGTGTCAACGAGACAGGCCTTTGAAGGCGATGCAGAGTGTGTCAAATTCCTGAACGACGAAGTTGTCAAGGCCAAGCTCGCTAATGCCAAAAAGCTTGCCGACGTCAACCCCGCCGACTATGTTGCGGTCTTCTATCCCGGTGGACACGGACCCGCCATCGACCTCCCCACCGACGCCCCCAACATAAAACTTGCGTCCCAGGTAAGCAGGACCTGCAATATAGAAATAAACACTTGCTGAAGCCGTCGCGCAGTTCTACCAGGACGGCAAGATCGTTGCTGCATTATGCCACGGACCTGCGTGAGTATGATTCCCTGTCTTCTCAACTCCGCTCGTTTATTTATCCCCATCGCAGTGCGCTCGTCGGCGCTGTCGACGCCTCCGGCAAGTCCATCTTTGAGGGTAAGGCCTTCACTGGCTTCTCGAACGCCGAAGAGCAGGCGGTCGGCAAGGTCGAGGTGCGTACGCGGTCGTCGTCAAAGGGAATTATCACTCATCATATGCGTGTGGTGCAGGAGATCCCCTTCCTGCTCGAGGACAAGATCACCGCGCTTGGCGGCAAGTATGAAAAGGCGCCCGCCCTGTGGGGAGTGAGTTGGCATTTTATTGTCGTTCCCGGTTCTGTGACTGACATGCACTGCTATTCGCAGAACCACGTTGTGGTGGACAGACAAATCATCACAGGCCAGAACCCCGCTTCGAGTAAATCGCTTGCTAAGGCGATTCTGAAAGCGTTGAATCAGTAGACATAGATTAGAAATCATAAAGGTCCATTGTACTAGAAGGAACAGAGACGGCACTGCCCATAATCACTCTGATCGCTAACACCGAAAAGACAAAGAGAAGCAAATCATTACACATTTATTTTACAATGAACACACCGAGGATATCAAATAAACGCCACAGACATGACCCAGCCTTTTTTCAGCGTAAAGCCATCCAAACCTGTCTTTGCGGCTGCAGCGAGTTCCGAATTTTCAAACGTCACTTGGGCGAGTTTTACTTTCGCGCCAGACGCGCTTGGTGTTGGGTCCGCTGTGACACGAGCTGCCTGGAAGCCTTGGTACCTGCACGAACAAAGTCAACAAACACTCGTCGAATGAACGCTGATTACTCGCTGTTGGAACAACACTCCAAGGATATCATCTGTAACTTCTTGCGGTAGGTTGGTGCATAATAGACGCGCTGAAGGATTTTGCGAAGGGTTTGGTATAGCGGATCCGACTTCCGAAGCGCACAAGGATTGTGAAGCAGTAGATTGCGGGATAGGATAAATACAACGTACATGGAGTGGTATTATTAGGCTGCGCCGTATCATCGTCGTCGTCAATCTCCATCTCCTCCTCGTCCGAATCTGCCTTTTCCCGTTTCGCATTCCGTTCGTCCGCACCTTCGTCCTCGCGCTGCCGCTTCGCGTTCTGCGACACGATGGCGCTTGCATTGGCCGCATTCGGGGGCACAAACAGCGGATCTTCCCTGCGCAGCGTCGCGTACGACTTGGATTTGGCATAATCAATGTGCTTTGGGGGGCGAAGCATGGTCAGCTGGGCACCTCAGATGGGTGGAAGGGGTTTCACGAGGGGCTTATCGTAGAATACCATGCCTTCGCAGGCGCGCATCGCAGACGTCGCGCCTGCGAGATCCGTGAATACGAGGAAGGCTTGGCCCCTCATTGACTTGCCCTTGGAGGCGACGATGTCGATGATTTTTCCATATGTCGTGAACAGGGCATAGAGCTGCGTCTTGAGCTCGTCTGTGTGGACCTTGTCGTTGAGGTTGTTGATGTAGAGGGTGGTATTGGGCTGGTTGGACGAGGAGGCCATGATTGTGGCAGGACGAGGGCTGAACTTTTCGAGATTCCCACGGGAAATTTAGCCATATGGGTTGCGCCCTGGATAGTCGCACATTGCAGCTGGCATCTTCCCTCGCCCTTCGACGGTCAGACAAGTCTGTCTCTGTCCTCCCCCTCACACAGCCATTCCTTCCACAGGCGGCTAACACTCTTTTCCCTCGTGACATGTGAGATTTCTCGTTTTCCACAAAAAATATTCACGAACATGGCCTGATAAATAAACATGGGGCAGAATTTTTCGACCGCGTCCTAATACACACTGCTGTACCCCCCTTGCGAGCCCGGCCGGTTGATATACTCTCGATGACTGCCCTATTTACGACAGAATGGATGCACCCTTACCTGGTCCCGTTCCTCTCACTCTCATACCCTACAGCAACACCTAAAAACCCCGATTCGTTCCCCAATTCCGCATACTACAACACCGGCCGCGACGATCTCTACCTTATAGTGACATGCATCTTAGTGATGGCTATCCTACGCGACGCGCTGCGATTGGGTGTCTTTGAGCCCTTTGCACGGTGGAAGCTGTCCAGGGATCTACGCGCGCGCAAAAAACTGCATGAGTCTAACCGCACCACGAATGGGAAGGCGAATGGGAAGGCAAACGGGGTCGGGAATGGTCATGCGAACGGCCATTCAAACGGACACGTCAATGGGCACGCAAATGGAAGCGGGCACGCTGCTAACGGGGTCAGTCAACCGACTCCCAAGGAACTTCGAAAAATGCACAAGAGCGTCCTCCGATTCGCCGAACAGGGCTGGTCAGTTGTATACTATACCTTACAATGGTCCTTTGGACTTGTACGTTTTTTATGTTCTCCTTCTCTTGGGATCCACCCCTGACCATATGTGTCTACAGTATATTCATCGCAATTTACCAACGCAGATATTCGAACCATCTGCGCTTTGGCAAGATTACCCCCATATACCCCTTGCTGGACCTCTCAAATTCTATTATCTCACCCAAACTGCGTTCTACATTCATCAAGTACTAATTCTCAACGCGGAGGCTCGACGCAAGGACCACGTCCAGATGATGACCCACCACGTCATTACCATCTTCCTAATGGCCACTAGTTATTTCTCCAACTTCACCCGCGTCGGCTGCCTCATTATGGTACTAATGGATTGGTGTGATATTTTTTTGCCCGTACGTGTTTGTTCCCACTCCCCCTGGTCCTCCGTTCCCTCCAATCTGATACCGCTGCCGCAGTTGGCCAAAATGATTCGCTACATCGAAGTCAGCCAGTTCGCCTGCGATTTGACTTTTGCTTGGTTCCTGGTTTCCTGGCTCGTGACGCGCCACGTCTTGTTCCTTTTCGCCATCATATCCACCTATAGGGATTGTCCTAGGCTTATCCCCCACAAGTGGGCACCCGAGGAGGGGCGCTACTTGTCATACCCCGCCTGGCTCGTGTTTGTATCGTTGCTGTCCGCGCTGCAGGTGCGTCTATTTTGGCATCTACAAACCTACGCGTTGCCTGACTTGGTGGCTGCAGGTTCTGCAAATCATCTGGTTTGGCATGATTTGCCGGGTCGCTTGGCGGGTACTTACGAATAAAGGAGCATCTGATGTTCGCAGCGACGATGAGGGGTAAGTTGGCCGACTTGCGATTCTGAAGTTGAAATTTACCTCGACTGTCTATTTCAGAGATGACAAGGACGAATAGTGTACACGGCGATGATTATATTGGAAATACAAATAGACTGCTTATATGGCCTACAAGTCCCTGGGGGGTTAGATTCTAGACATCTTACACCATTATGCACAGAATACGCACCGAGGACAAAACTTCTGAGTCTCTTGCCAAAAGTGCTTGATCATTGAACGAGTCATGTGACGCAAAGTTACCTTATCAGGGTAGCATCTTTGCCATGGACCTGACTTTGTACGACTGACTCTCATTACGCCCTCCTGCTGCGGCATTTTTACCAGCCTTCTCCACAACCTGTACGCCGTGCTCCTCCAGAGCCAGAACCCATGATGGCAAGCTTGATGAACTACTTTGGCGCCCGTCGCGATCCCAAGCAATCAGCCCGGGATGCGATTGTCACACTGCGGCAGCAACTGCAGATGATCGAGAAGAAAGAGGAGTACCTACAGAAGAAGATCGACGACGAGCTGAAGAAGGCGAGAGCAAACGCGGTTTCCAACAAAGCAGGTGTGATACTCGGATCCGTGCAGTGGGCTATAACTGAGAAGTATCTCTTTGTATGATACAGTGGCGACAGCGGCCTTGAAGCGGAAGAAGGCCAGTGAGGTGGAGCTCGACCGGCTGGCTGGGACAAGACTACAACTTGAGATGCAAGTGAACACCCTAGAGTCGGCCAATCTCAACGCCGAGACAATGGCAGCCATGAAGAAAGCATCAGACGCATTGAAGGTCATTCACGGTAACATGTGAGTTCCATATGTATCTTGTCATAACTATCGGCTTGTTTATGGATATATTTACCATCAGGGATATGAACAAGCTGGACGCCACGATGGCAAGTGTTCAAGAACAACGGGAACTGGCGAATGAAATCGCGGAGTCCCTAGCGAATCCTATATATGGTGGCATGGACATGGATGAAGTAATTATTCTGATCTCATCTACTTTGTCCTTCTAATAATTTGCTGGCAGGATGAGCTGAAGGCGGAGCTCGAGGAGTTGGAACAAGACGAACTAAACGAGCGGTTGAGCGGCGCGGAGCGTGCGCCAGTGCATCTGCCCGCAGGAACAAGGGTAGAATGTACGTCACAATACCTGCCTACTTGTACGCATCTGATCATGTTTGTGTCTCTCCAGCGCGGCAACCTGCAGCTGCGGAAGAAGACGACGAGGAGGCACAGCTCAGGGAGCTACAAGCGGCCTTGGCGATGTAACCTCTCCACTCTATACAGGTCTTAGTTATATATTAGGTTTTTCCATCTGTCCCTATTCACTTTGTTTAATACCACCTGCACCACACTACCCATGTACGTTTGATATTTTTAACTGAGTCTGTGAAAGTTCATTGAAGAAAGCATTTGTTGAAAACAAAAGACCAGGATTGTACACTGTTAAATTATGGTAATTGGATGATTTGTAGGTAGAGTCAATGCGATGGTATCAATGTGTGATGAGTTGGTACTGGGATAACCTATATCCCGAATTAAGTTATTAAGTCATGGAGGAGCACTTGTGACAGGACGCCTGCTGATCGCAGGCCAAGGACGCGACGGACATCAGAAGTAAATCGTAGCGAGTCGAGAACAGGCAGAAGATCAAGTAGGGCTTCGTCAGATGGGTCATCCGTCCACCCCTCGATCGGGATTCCGTTAGCTAATAGGATATCTCAGCTTAGTCAATTAGACGAGAGGTAAGTTGACTAGCCTTCGTTGACACGGTAGCAGATCGGTGAATTGTCTATGAGACACACGCGAGATAGATCTTCATCAATAATAGACAGATCCTTGGTGTATGACCCGTTCGGCAGTTGCGTGCACGACTTCCGAGAGGTCAGTAGGGCCGTAAAGTAGGGGGGATGCACTCACGTCTCGGAACAATCGATGTGCCAGAATACCGCGTCCAGCGTCCAGCCAGTCGATTACCGGGTCGGCATACTCTTGCATAGACGCTGTAAAGATGACAAGGGTGTACCATCCGGAGACCTAGTTTCATCATAATTAGGAAAAAGAAAAAGGATAATATCTGAACATACTGTTCGCAGGAAAAAATCTACAAAGGGCCGTTTGTATACATGATATGTCGTGATTCGGCCTCCCAGCAAGAGCTCTACGGTATGACTCCCCCCTTTATTCCTGGAACCCAGCCCGAATATGCCTGATCCTCCAGCTACCGACGATTGCATTGCCTTCGATGTCGAATGAATAAGAGTCTCGTCGAGATCAAGCACAAGGGTCTTAGGCATATGAAAGGGGGTTTTGCGGGTAACAGAAAGTGGAGTAAATGATCGAGAAATAGCGAGAGGGGATTCAGAAGGGTGTACAAGTGTGCTAGTGTGAAGGGCTGATGGGTTAATAGAAAGTGCTAGAGGTTCAGATAATGTCTTCTCGGATGAGATGGCAGGTTCATTTGTATCGCTGGCATCGGTCGATGATGGGGTAGATGGTGCAGCATCGGGGATCGGGGGCTTTACCTCTGTGGGGTATGTTTCTGCTTCAAGGTGGGTTACTTTGGAAGATATAGATATGGCTTGGTCCCGCAGGGTCTCCCGGTCCCACAATGACAACCAGACAGCGCGTAGATTGTCCCATACGAGAACAAAAACGCGGATAAAGAATATTCGTCGAATGATGCTTTCCACTGGAGGTTTCGACCTGGGATGGGTGTCGAGATTAGGAGAGTGATTCGAGGCAGTGGCTGGTGTTGAAGCTAGCTTCGGTAAGGAGGCAAAAGAGGGCGACGAGAGTGAGCGCTTGGGACCCATTGGTGTCGGACTGGCATCTTGTGGAAAGAGAAACGACTTTGTGGACCAGGTGCTTACTCTTTGGAGTTTTTCAGATGCAGCACCCTTTGGCAAGCGGTTGGTAAGGGTGGTGACATTGAATGAGGAACGTTCAGTTGTTGGGGTGGATGGTGGCGTCTTTGCAGAGGCCAACACATCGAACTGACGCGAGAGATATGCCAGTGAGTTCATCTGGACGTCGAGGACGACGACGAGAAAAAGTTGGCGAGAAGGAGATAGTGGAGGATCAGACAAGGATGAGTAAAGTGCGAATTCACGATGGATTGCTGCGTCGACGCGTGGGACCCATACGGCAGGGACTGACATGGAACTATCAATAACCACTAGCCGATTTGAGCCTCCCCAAGCTTTTGCTCAAGATCCGCCTCATCGACGCCAGACAGCAATAATGCTCAGCTGATGCAAATGTTGATGATACACATCCGGAATTTTATGTACTGTCTGTCATCGCCTGACTTTGCTTCTCCATATCCCATTCTACCCCAAAGTATTATATCGCCCACCCTCCCCAACCAACACATCACCAATATTAATATTCTCTATCATAGCAGGTACTTGGGACCATGTCCAGTTCTCTCTGCCTCCGAATTCAACGACGCCAGATGCCGCCGGAACCCATAGCACATAGTGATAAAAACAGTCACTGCCAAGATACATATCACATATGAATGAGAGTAGGTCGGTCCCCACGACGATGGCCATACATATCTGTGGAATGGTCAAATTTGAAGTGAATTTGAAGTGAAAGGAATGTAAAATCGACGACTTACGATCCAAAAATATTGCCGATAGTTGCCCCACAGTTAATGAACGCAAGTGCGACAGCGCGTTTCGACGACGGCCGGGAAATGGTTCCGCTTGCCCAGGCTAGAAAGCACACATAGCCAGCATATGCTTGCGCCATCAAAAATCTATGAGCGTTTAGTATATATAAGACTATCCAAGATAGTATGTTCGTGAAGGCTTACAGCGACAGGTATCGAACCGCGGTATTCATGGTTGAGATAGCCAGCAGAAAGCCCACCACTCCAACTAGAAGGGGAATGACAATATGCCAGTACCTTTCGCCAGTACGATCAGAGTGCCTTTGAACTCAATGAGCAAGGCACGGGTGTTCTTCAAGAAATTACATACCTTGACACCAATATTGTCACGATAGTAGAGAATATCCAAGGCGGTGTGCAGAGCAGCAAGGTAATTGTCGAACTGTACCCCATCGTCGCGGTCAAGGTAGGGAAGAATGCGTTGAAGGAAAGCGCGATTGCCATGATCCCAATGGCGACCGCAAGCCACCAGACTTTCCAATCAGCCAGTACCAACTGGAAACCCGACTGACCTAAATGACGTTTTGAGCCATCAAGGTCTGTTTCTGTGTTGGCCGAATCAACTCCAGCGTCCTCAACCATCCGGTGTATGGCGAGAGCTCTTTCAGCCGGTGTAAGCCAGCCAGAAGTATTCTCAGGGAAGTCAGGGAGAATAAATATGGAGCAAATCGCGACGACAACGGTCAGCGAGCCTTCGACGAAAAATAACCATCTTAGGAAGAATCAGCTTCTCCGTGAAAGTGTGATCTACGAAACCTTACCGCCAAGCGGCATAGCCCAAAATCCCATCCATAGTATCCAAAATTGCAGACGCTATAAGAGTGCCAAAGGCATTGCTGATAAGACTACCACAGTAAAAGAGAGCAGTTCTTTGTGACAGTTCGTTCCTTTTGTACCATTTGGAAATAAGGAACTGCGCGGGTCAGCCTGAGCGAGAATAGAAGTCAAACAGACACACCAGTGCACCAGGGAAGAATGCAGCCTCAACAAATCCGAGAAAGAACCGCGTGCATAGTGCACCAAAAAAACTTCATACTCAAAATTAGTGTTGAACGGAGTATAATAGCCGCAGAACCCGAACTTAGTAGTCACACCTAAAAGCTGGTAAGTTACTGGTAGATCCTCTGAATGACATCACACTGCAAACCTGTCAGGATTGAGATAACGCCCCAAATCACCATACACGCTGGTAGGTATATGGAGGGTTTCCCGATGTATACAAGTAAGATGTTGCTAGAGCATCTTACACGTTAAAATCGCCCATTAAAATGTGACTTTAAACTTACGAGGGGATTTGCATTAGAATATAGCCTACGTAGAGTATTGATAGAATTGACGCGAACTGATTGCCTTCAAGACGAAGGTCTTCTTCAAAACCACGGAGTCTCGCCGCCCTGTATGAGTCATAAAGATCAACGCGGAAATCATGTAGATATACCATTACTAACGCGGCATTATTCCGGTCGATGTCTGTTCGGCATGAGGGCCAAGAGTATCACGGTCAAGGAAATATTGACACTTACAGTTCAAGACGTAGATAAGTATGAGTATAGACATGCGTCGGTCGAGTTTACGCAAGAGTGAGTGTTCTATCTGAGCTCTAGCCTCTGTACCACCAAACTGGTGGTCACGGAGCAGGTCATTGGACTGTGCGTCTTGTTCATCTTCCTGTGCTTCTGAAAGTTGAAAAACCCGAAGAAGGGTGGGTATGATAGCTGAGCACGTACATGTTGAAAAATGGGAAAGAAGAGGGCGCTCCTCGTATCCTGCAGAGGATCTGTCGGGATACGTATTCATTGTGCCCGATGCATAGAGAGTGGGGTAGGTGCAGGGACGTCGTGGGTGACTGCATATAGGCGGTCACACCGGAGATGTGCCGAACCGCACCGGGTATATGTACCCCAAAGTTAACTCCTCCCACCATGGCGACTGCTGTCCTTTTGCCACAATCCACTCCTTCGGACTACCACAGGATCATAAGTCAGACACTGAAAATACCCAAGGATACCAAAATCGCCATCCCTGTCGGAATCCTCGCTTGCCAACGTATATTATCTCATCTAAAGCTGATAGCTACATTATAATCTCGTCATATTTAGGTGATCCCCTGCTGCGGTCTCTCAAAACCTTCGTTGTTTCTACTACTGTCTCTCAGCCTGCGGATCCTCCCGCAAAGAAACCGGCGAAAAAGGCGGTGATCGCACCTACTCTCCCCAGCGATCCATTGCTCGAGGTTATTCTTCATGATACTGTCATTTTCCCCGAGGGCGGAGGCCAACCTACTGATACCGGTATAATAAACACCACCCTGGATGGCAAGACATGGGAGGTCATTCAAGCTAAACGTCATGGCGGCCATGCCGTCCATTATGTCCGGGTTAAGGACGGCGATCTACCTGGCGCTTTGCTAGCATTCTCGCCTGGAGAGAGCGTAGAAGTCGCTTTAGGTCAAGAGGGCTTCACTCGGCGTTATGACCATGTATGTTCGTAATAAATTAATTAGTGCGCATTATTCGTGTATTAATGATTATCGCGTTTAGATGTCGATGCACACATCCCAGCACCTTCTTTCAGCGCTACTTGAGACCCGTCTAGAACTCCCGACCCTCTCGTGGTCGCTTACGAGTTACCCTTCACCTTGTTACGTGGAAATTCCACGTGGTATGTCTCCCGACGAGATCATTTCTATTCAGAATGAAGCCAATAGACTGGTGTTTGAGGGGAGACGCGTACATGTCGAGGTTGAGGAACTCAATCCTGTTCAGGAAAAGCCTGTACCTACACTCGATTCTGGTCGCACAGTCGGAAGAGGCCTCCCAGATGATTATACTGGCGGGGTTAAGAGAGTTGTTGTCATAGATGGAGTCGATCGCAATCCGTATGTCTATTCAATTTCATCGTCAGTTGAACACAACTCGCTAAATCGTCCCACAAGTTGCTGTGGCACTCATTTACCCAGCCTCCACAACCTTCAGATTTTCTTGCTTCCCCATACGGATGCGCTCGCTCGCTCCACCACCACAAACGCTAGACTATATTTTCTCACCGGCCCGCGGCTCATCGATCATCTCACTTCCAGTCATAATTTGGTCACCAGTACAGCTTCTATTCTGAGCTGTGGTGCACCGCAGCTTCCTGACCGAGTCAAGCAAGTCGTCGATGAGAGGCGGAAAGTCGAAAAACGTCTCAACGATGTTGAAACTGAGCTTGCGCGTGTCGTCGCCGAGGATTTAATCAAAGAATACCGGCCGCAAACCGCAAACTGCAACGTCTACAAGAAGCATATTCACCGCGTTGATGATTCGTCGAACGTTTTAGGCTTCTTGTCGGCCGTATCTATTACTTTCACTAATTTGGTAGCGCCGGATGCTAAACAGTATCTGATCGTGTTGACTTCTTCGCCATCCTCACAAACTACATCTAGCACGACGGTTGTTCTTCTCTTTGGCTCATCTGATCGCCATGTTAAAAAGATAGGTGATGGTTTAAAATCAAAGTTGGGGGTAAAAGGTGGGGGGAAAGGGCTCAAGTGGAGCGGAAAGTATGTTGGGGTTTGGCGCGACAAAGAAAACGTGCTGCTCGACGATGTAATACAGTCCGGCGAGCTCTGAGTCTGGGTACCGGCACGGAATACATGAATAATTGTAAATAGGACACCGACTTATGAAATACATACAACAGGCAGTAATTAAAGAATATATACAAAGTGCCCGCAGCCACCTCCCCAGCAGTATCTCCGCTCAATGCAAATTTCGTTACTTCTCCTCTTGTCCTAACTGGCTGAGAACGGTGACATCAGGATCGTCTTGGACTGCTAAATTCAGCTCAATATCCAACG
Source organism: Sphagnurus paluster (assembly GCA_018282025.1). Lineage (NCBI taxonomy): Eukaryota > Fungi > Basidiomycota > Agaricomycetes > Agaricales > Lyophyllaceae > Sphagnurus > Sphagnurus paluster. The sequence goes on from JABCKI010005735.1 coordinate 50,699, forward strand.
TCGCTAATATGAAGAGAAGATACGTCAGTTACCGACGTTGATTTAGCGTCGACATGACAGATTATGCTCCAAAAAGAGGGGCATGTTCTGCACGTACTGGTGTCAAGGGGGATTCCACCTTCACTTTCCATGGCAGCATCGTCAGCTCCTTCAGATTCAGACACATGGGAAGATTCTCCGTCTGTGAGGCCCCACAAGTCGTCATCGTCATCCATGTATTCAGCTGCGTCGAGGTCGTCCATGTCCGCAAGATCTAAGTCTGTAGCTGCATCATCCCATTCAATAGCCGAGTCTGTTTCCATCTCCTCAGAGAGGTGGTCGAGTGCATCGCTGAATCCCTCGTTGTCGACGAACCCGTCGTCCTCGTCCTCATCGAAGTCGTCGTCGGGTACATATTCACCTCCATCAGAGGATTCGTCGTCTGAATCGGAAGGGAGTCGGATATCCAGAAATATATTCCGACAAGTAGGACAATTGCCATGCTGTAGGGGTAATACTCAGTAGGAAGACAAGAAAGATCGGCCATGTAGGATCTTACCAAGCTCATGATCCATTGGGTGAGACTAACAATGAAAGGGGTTTGAATATCCCGAGTGAACAGGAGCGAAATATACGCACTCCTTTCTACAAAAGACGTGGTTGCATGCCACGAGCTTCGTGACACCTGCCTCAGGGTCCACATCTTCAAATATCGAGGCGAAGGATGCAAGACAGATAGGACAAGAGTCTTCAATATTTAGCAAATCTTTTGGCTTTAGTACGGGGAGTTCTTTAAGCGCGAGGGATATGCGGTCGCGGACATCATCTGGGATACTCATGGACACTTATTGTGTTTGTTGAATTCCCAGACGACTCACAAGTCGCGTCGCGTCGTATCTACCGTCACGTGGTATATTTCTCCGGCAACCGGGCCTTGGCTCCGGTTGGTTTTCTCGTCTATTTTCAAATCAATTTCAACTCCTTTCAAGAGCTCGACCTAGGCACCGGCGGAAGATGATCTATACACGATCAATGCATGATCAACCAACGGCCAAGAATTGTCAAAAAACCAATTTGCATTTCAGAACGGAGTGTGCAGACGGACTCGGTAGCGGCTAGTAAGGATGTTGCACATCCGCTGATACCAACTATAATAATAGCTAATCTCTAGCATGTACTTCCCTTCTCTTCCATGAAAAAAACTACTCCAAGAGCGTTGGTATATAATAGGAAGAATGTACGTCGAACTTCGCTATCTAACTTAGGCTGAGAAAAAGGGTTTGAGATATTGGAATCGGAGGGTCGGACCGATGTTATTAAAATACGCCGTGTGGTGGCGGTCTGTCGACCCGGCTTCATTTTCATCATCCCGCGTTAACACCATCAAGGCTAAAATTTCGGTCATGCAGCGAATACCATTTCTCCATCCCCACATCCCTCAGCCGGGAAATCCTAGGGGCTCTGTGGTGCCCCGTATCTGTATAAAGTGGAGGTGCCCCAGTCTAACGTTTCCCCAGCCCCGCCATCCACCATGTCCTCCATCCACTCCACTGACAAGGATCTCGAGAAATTTCCCGAATCTCGCCATGAGCTCAACGTGGAGGACCCCGATGCTCAGTTCGGTGGAACAGAGGCTCGTCGTCAACTTGAACGCAAGCTTCTCTGGAAGGTCGACGCAAGGATGAGTATCATGGTTGTTATCTACATTCTCAATTATGTGCGTCCTCTTCCTTCGCCAATAGAAATGTCTTGTTGACGCTTTCTCCTAGATCGATCGTAACAACGCCGGAGCTGCGAGATTGCGTGGATTTGAGGCCGACCTCCATCTCAAGGGTACGATGTTCTCAGATCTCTACTCTTAAATTCCGAATCAACTCTTGTTTAGGCCAGGAGTTCGCAACTTTGCTCTCAATTCTTTATGTCGGATATATCATCATGCAGGTTCCCTCGTGCGTTTTTCGTTTAATAGGGATGACAGGGTATGTTCAGCTGATCTTGTTCTGCCTTTCAGGAATATGTTCTTGAACTGGATCGGGAAGCCTTCCCTCTATCTCCCTTTTTGCATGATCATTTGGGGCACAATTTCGGTTTTGACTGGTGTGTCTACATTTTTCACCTCCGCGGCGATCAATGCTTAACCGAAATGAATTTTTAGGTATAACTCATAAGTTAGTCACCGGATTTATGACGTCGTCGTCCTACTTGTTAACTAAGATGTGATAGCTTCGTTGGCGCTCTGCTCACACGGTTTTTCCTCGGATTTGTTGAGGCCGCATTCTTCCCTGGTGCCTTGGTATGTCCCAAAAATTCTCTCTTTTCGTTTTACTTAATATTTTCCCTCGCTAGTTCCTCCTTTCGAAATGGTACAAACGCAATGAGCTCGGTACCCGCACCGCTATCCTTTACTGCGGAAACATCATCAGCAACGCTTTTGGTGCACTGATGGCCTCCGGAATCTTGAGTGGTATGCAAGGTAAACTAGGACATGCAGCATGGAGGTAAGCAAGATCCTCAAGCGCCTTTTCAATTGCTTACCTTTTAATTATGCAGGTGGCTCTTTTACATCGAGGGGGCCCTTACAATCGCTGTTGCTGTCATCGCCATCTTCATTCTTCCTGACTTCCCTAGCAACTCGCGCTGGCTTTCTCCTGAGGAACGTGCACTAGCCATGCGACGCATGGAAGAGGATGCAGGTGTCGGCGATGAGGGGGAGACTGAGGGTCAGGCAAGCGGTCTCTGGCTTGCAGTTACAGATATTAAGGTCTGGTGGTTGGCGTTCGCCATGACCGCCGCAGTTGTTGGTCTCTCGTTCAACGCTTTCTTCCCTACCCTGAGTGCCACACTGGGATACAACACCACCGTTTCTCTGCTCCTTTGTGCACCACCCTTCGTATTCACGGCCATCATCGCTGGCGCCGTTTCCTAGTGAGTATAATTCAATCACATAGGTCAAATTCCACCTTAAAACTCATAATATTTTCCATAGTCACTCTGACAAGGTCGGCGAGCGATTCTACCACATCGCGGGCTCCTTTGGTGTGGGTATTCTCGGCTTCATTATTGCCGTTTCCACGATGAATACTGCCGCTCGCTATGTCTCCCTGTACGTTGTTTTTTGCATAGGCAAAACGTTGATGGTACTGACCCTTTTTGTCTTTTAGTTTCTTGATGGCTCAGTCTTATGCTGGTTTCATCGTCCTATACGCTTGGATCAGTAACACACTTCCTCGCCCACCCTCAAAGCGGGCTGTCGCTCTTGCCCTGATTAACGCGTTCTCCCAGCTCGGTAACATTAGTGGATCGTGAGTTTAACACTGTATCACATATCACACTTTAATGACCTCGGCACTCGCAGATATGTCTGGCCCAAGACCTGGGGGCCCAGCTACAAGCACTCATACGCGATCTGCATTTCTACGTTTGGTTGCAGTATTCTTTTGTGCTGGACGTTCAAGCTGTATTTGAGTAAGCAGAACGAAAAGCTTGATAAGGAGGAGCAGGAGAAGGGGATCAAAGAGAAGGGCTTCCGTTACATGCTTTAATTATTTACCCCAACGTACTATTCGGTACTTGGTAGTACTGGATTTTGTGCAGTGACCCATTAATCAACAATATGGAGGATTTTTCACGACTAGTGTCTGACGTGGCTGGGGGCCTGGGGCCTGGCAGCCCGTGCCGTTCAGATGTTCACGTGGCTACTGTTTGTCCAAAGGGGGAAACCTCGGCAACGTCTCGCTCCTTCCTCGACGTCCGAGAGCGTCCAAGCTGCTTAGATGGCTGATATTTCCAATCATCCTCCCACAAAGGACCTTATAAATTTTTATCATCTGCTAAACTCTTCGCATTCTATCTCCGCAACATGGTCGAAACTCGTTTACTCCAGGATTGGTCTTTTACTCAGGTCGGAGGCGGCGAAGGAACGAAAGACGGAGAGTGGTTAAAGACTTCCGAATTCCCAACGACTGTACACGTTGAATTGCTGAAGTTGAAAAGAATCCCTGATCCCGTGAGTATCTATTAACTCACCAAGACTGATCAATCACTAATACCATGAACATTGATAGTTCATCGGACTCCACGAGTGGGACGTACAGTGTGGGTGAAAACCTCATTCCTTGATCTCGGTATTTTAATTATTTTCATCTACAGGGATAGGAGAGAGTGAATGGGCATTCAAGTCCAATTTTGTAGTTTCCGAGGAGGAGCTGAATTCCTCGAACGTCGATCTCGTATTCGATGGACTCGATACGTTTGCCAAAGCTGCACTAGTAAGTTTCTGTCTTTCCTGCTGCCGCTATCTGATATTCTCTTTCAGAATGGAAAAATTATCCTCCAGTAGGTTTCCACATAGATACCACCAGTACACCACTCAGATAGTCTTCAGAACTAGCAATCAATTTGTCTCTTATCGAGTCGCAGTCAAGGATTTTCTGCATGCCGGGGCGAACGAAATCATTTTGACATTCGAAAGTGCCTTCTTGAAGGTAACGAGCATTTTCAATGCTGAGAATTCAACTAAATTCCAGTTAGGGACGTGATATTGAGAAACAACATGAAAAGCTCGCTCTTTGGAATGGCGATTCCAGCCGTCTCCATGTCCGCAAGGCACAGTACAAGTAAGTTATCTCGTCAAGTTGGATGAATGATTCATCTCACGGAATCCAGCTATGGGTGGGACTGGGGTATGTTCATACATGTTTCGTTGTTCCAAATACTTACAGGATTTTACCAGGCCCAGTCTTGATGACCGTTGGACCTTGGAAGCCAGTATCTCTTCAGTTCTACAAGGATCGGATTGTTGAGCTCGACGTCAGAAGCCAGATCTCTGAGGCTCTAGACGTCAAACTCACTGCAGACATCATCACTTCCGATAAAGCTCCTTTGCTTGTCTCTTTCATTTTGAAAGCCCCCGACGGATCCATTGCGGCTTCTGCAAAGAATATATCAACTATAGCAGGTGTTGCGAAGGTTGCCTTTGACTTTGCACCCGGGAAACTTGACCTATGGTATCCTGTTGGCTACGGTAAACAACCACTCTATATTGTCGAGGTTAATCTTGTCAATGAAGTAAGTTTTCTACTATGATGAATTGTATTTTATTGAATGTGATGTACAGCACGGAGAAATCATTGACACCAAGACATTAAAAATTGCTTTCCGCCGAGCCCTTGTGGTGCAGGATAAATTAATGGACCAGGATGGCTTGACATTTCTGTTCGAGATCAACAATATTAGGATTTTTTGTGGAGGTACGTGGGAAGGGTATCATATGATCCATGTAACTGAGTAGCACTTTCCGTAGGTTCCAATTGGATTCCTGCTGACTCTTTCCTCACGACGTACGTGTCAAACCTAAATATTTTACTACAAATTTTGAAACGACAGTCTCTCAGTGTTACCCCCGAGAGGTACAGGGCGTGGTTACAATTGATCGTCAATGGTAACCAGAACATGGTTCGGGTTTGGGGAGGAGGCATCTACGAACACGACGATTTCTACGATATCTGTGATGGTTGGCCCTTTCACTTTTAAAATCTAGCTGATGGTGACCAATATGATATCACCCAGAACTCGGCCGTGCGCTATTCTAATCGAGACTAACCTTCGCCCGCTGACTTGAACATCTTTTCCTAGTTTTGGTCTGGCAGGATTTCATGTTCGGATGCGGCCAGGTATGGGGTTGCCAACGAAAAAACAATATTATCCTCTGAAACACTTGTCAAGTATCCTGCATACGACTCTTTTTTAACATCGGTCGAAATTGAGGCGGAACAAAACGTTAAGAGACTGCGCCACCACCCTTCTATTGTAATCTTTGGTATGCGTATCATTGCAATCTAGCGTTTAATTCTCAGCTGACCAAGAACACACTCAGCTGGTAATAATGAAGGTAGTTGCCAACCGATTCTCGCCATTTTCTTGACAAACTCACTTGAAACAAATAGATTATCAAGTAGCAGAATCTTTCAAACTCGATCTTAACTATGACGATGAAACCTCAGATTTTCGACAAACCAACTTCCCAGCACGCTACATCTACGAGCGCACCCTTCCCGACATTGTCAACAAACACAGTAACATACATTACCATCGGGCTTCACCATATAGCGGGCAAGGCAAACCAACCACCGACAAGACTTTGGGTGACCTCCATCAATGTAAAGAATATAACTTATGCCAGTTGCTATCTGCGTAACTCAATCTTTCGCCGCAGGGAACGTATGGCATGGGTCACAAGAACCATGGCACAACTGGGATATCTTGGCCGGTCGCTTTGTTTCTGAATTCGGAATGTATGATTTGTGCTGTTGTCCAAATTTAAGACCGCTTTAAAATTCGAATCTAGGCAGGGCTATCCTAACATCCGCACGGTCGATTACTGGCTAGGGGGTGATAATTCCGAGCGCTTCCCTCAGTCGAGGTAGGAATACTTTGATGCGGGATAACAGAGTTTTACACGATGCGTAGGACCAACAACAATCACAACAAGGCCGACGGTTTTGAACGACGCATCGAAGTAAGAGGGAAAATTCTCTTAATTTATTCACTATCTCATCATTCTCTTAGCTTTATCTCGTCGAGAACTTCAAGCACTCCTTTGAGATGGAGAGTTACGTTTATTATACTCAGGTGATGCAGGCCGAGACCCTTGCCTCGGCCTATCGTCTGTGGCGACGCAATTGGCGAGGCAGAGGTAAGGAATACACTGCTGGGGCACTGGTATGGCAGGTGAACGACTTCGCCTCATCCCTCGATAGCTCCCCTAACACCAAACCACTTTGAAAGATCAACGACTGTTGGCCAGTGACATCCTGGGCAATTGTGGACTACTTCCTAAGACCCAAACCTGCGTTCTTTGCCGTGGCCCGAGAGTTGCGCCCATTCACTGTCGGCATGACTAGGAAGGAGTATCGGTCATTCGAGAACGATCGATCGACCACTAAATTCACAATTGAGACCAGACTGGAGATCTGGGGCACCAACAGCACTCTTGCGGACAAGAAGGTAACACTGGAGGTAACCTCCTTTGACCTCGACTCGGACTGGAGGGATAAGTGGTCGAAAGAGGTCATCCTGGCGCAAAACGCGAGCACCGAACTTTTCAAGGGGGAATTGCCCGGGCAGCCAATCAGGACGAAGCAGAGCGAGGTGCCTCGCGTGATTATCGTTTCCGCCCGCTTGCTCGATGAGAGTGGGGAAGTCCTTGGTCGTTATTCGAACTGGTGCGTTCATTAACCAACCAGGGGTCTAAAAAATTTATCCTTGGTTTCTAGGCCAGAGCCATTCAAGTTCATCCGTTTCCCTAGTCTCAAAGCGTTGGGCCTCAAAGCCACTGTTAGTGACGATGGTGAATCCGTCACCTTATCAAGCAATAAGCCCATCAAGGGTATAATATTGGATGCGGAGGGTGACGACGTTAATTGGAGTGATCAAGCTATTGACCTTGTCCCCGACGATCCACAAAGCATCAAAGCTGTTGGTTTGAACGGCAGGGATGTGAAACTTCGATATCTGGGAGATGGATCAGCCTGAACAGGAACCCAATGTAATTAAGTAACTAGCTACGATTATCTATAACTGTTGTACTTGAGAAAATCTCAGTGTAAGTGTAAAAGCAAGTAGTGACAAAAATCAGCGAGGGACACCCAGTGTCCGGGAAATAGTAGGACCCAATTATAATGGTACACGTATACTTGGAGGACGATACGAGTATAAAAAGTTACCCCAAAAACCTAGTGAGATGAAAGATGAAGAAACGAGCCCGATGCCATTCGAGTGGTGGATAAAGGTCAGGAGCAAGAAATCAGGTGTGGTGGTGGTGGCATTACATGACAAGGCAGTTCGACGCCTTTGGCTCCGGTTGACTGCGGGGAGCGCGCTTCTCGATCTCAGCGAGGCAAAGTTCAAATACCTTGGCCACGTTGACGTTGTTCTTCGCGCTAGTCTCAACCCATGCGGCCTTGTTCCTGTCTGCAAGACTTTCGCCCTCTTCTGTCTGCACTTGCCTACTGTGGGCTGTATCAGCCGAAGTGTCTCCAATCAACCAAAACGGGCGTACCTGCTGTCTAGATCCATTTTGGAGCCAACGATGACACAGGGGATGTCCATTACGCCACAGAAGTCGATGATTTTGTCGTAGATAACCTGGATCATATCAAATGACTTGCGGGATGTGATAGAATACACAAGGACGAATCCGTGTATTCCAATGGCGTGTTTTGGACCAAGGAGAGAGTATTCATCCTACGTTGCTCGGTCAGTCTGCTTTCGATCGATATTGACAGGGGTGCTTACTTGACCGGCGGTGTCAATGATCTCGCAGGTGTATTCGGTACCCTTATATGTTACAGGCTTGGTAAAAGTGCTCTCTATAGTGGGGTAATATGATTCTATGAATTGGCTTTCCGTGAACTGAACGATCATCGAAGATTTGCCTATCGATCCAAGTACCTCAGCATATGACGTACATACAGACCCAATACCACATACCGACTGAGCGAGACCCGAGTACAGCAATCTTTCTGTTCTTGAGTGTGTCCCGGTTTGTCATCGTGAGTGAGAGGTACGGTAAAGTAGCTAGGGGGTTTGGGGAGATGGACGGTCGAGCAATGTGCAACAGAAATAGTGTTATTGGTCTGTGGGCTCCGACTCGGGGCGTATTTCTCCGGATAGTGGGGGCGAGATGAAACAGGCGGAAGCAGGCGTGGCCAGTCCGCAAGACTGCAAGACTGCAGGCTAACGGGAGGGGAAGCCGGAAGATGCGGGGCGTTAAGCTTGAGGTGGCTGGCTAGCAGCGGGACTTGATGAATTTCAGGTGTTTCCGACGCCCGTTCGTGTTTAACTAGGCTTTCAAGATAACCAGACCTCATGTTGATCTGGTGACCTTCATATAAGTGAGATGCAGTACGTTTCCCCTGGCAAGGGTAGACGAAATTACAGCAACAGTTCTCGGTTGTACGTTTGCATGTCCTGCTGATGCTCTTCCGTGTTGGGAGCTTTTTCATGACAACGATTGCGCAAAACGCAGATAATAATTTCTCCACCGAAGTGATAGAAAATCCCTCACTTTACCGAGCAGTAAAGTACAGATTTTTAAACAAGTATTCTGTCGCGTCAAGCGCGTATCGAGGATGTTTCAAAGACCTCTAGTAATCGCAGGTACTCGCATCTGTGTGGTCAAATGTCGTCCACATGGCCTCTCGGACCAAACGGACGCAGGAGATTTCACATTGCCAAGTATACGGCGTTTAGGCAGGAGCGCGGTAACCATGAATACAGCAGCTATGCATAAGGTTCGTCGCGCATTACAAGCATTTGCATGAATGATAAACGCTGTTACTTCTGAGCGCGAAGCTAGGTGCGTGGTCGACGGTGCGTGGTTCTCTGCCGAAACGGAATGTGGTGCCGCCGGTTCCTGTGGCAAAAATTAAGACTATAGGAGCCGCGAGGCTAGTAAGTATAGTAAGCGAGGTGCAAGGCCATCGATTAGACAATTATCCTGGCATGGGTTCGGACGTTGACGTGGGACCGTAGCATTTATGTATGGTGGGTCTTCAATGTTCGAAACGGAAGGAAACAAGCCGCGCCGCTTGAATCAAAAGAGCCCACAGTACTTGGACCAGAAGTTGGAATTGTATATCCGAATTCCAGGCGACGCGTCTGCCTATGTTAAGTTGAGCGTTGATGACTCGAATTGCAGACTCTGGATGTTCTTGTTGTGCAGATGTGACTGGTGGGTCTTGAAATGGATAGAGAAGTAGAATGCTTGCTAAAGGATCAAGGACTGGTGGGTCTTGGAATGGATAGAGAAGTAGCAGATACCGAAGAAAGTTTGCTCAGAATCAAGGCTCATTGCCATTCGAGGAAAGTATGTGAGAGCGACACGTCCACTCCAAGGTTGATCATGGTCAGCACAAGTCTACCTAGAAATGTGTGATCCAGACCCGAGTAGCATTTTCCTGCGCAATCGATGGGTATGCGGCACGGAATCTCGGGCGCGTGAAAAAGAGGCCTAAAATTGAGTGGAGCGCGACTATATTTGGGGAGAGAGCTGCGCGATGTTGGTCAATGTGAGAACGGGGAGTGTTGCTATTTATACCACTTACATAAGAGATAAAACCTAATAGATCAGTGTAACTGATCATACCTCTGGTTATAGCAGAATCATGTCTGCACCTCCTGTTCCTCCTCGTCCTTACAGCGGCCAAGTCCAGTATCAGTCTGTTCCTCCTGTTCCTCCGCTCCCACAAGAGCTAAGATACAGCTCTCCCCCACACTTTACTAACCCAATCGCCGCCCCAATACCTCATCGAGTCGATCCATCTGTTCCTGCCAACGTGAGCTCGCCAAGCTCGGTTCCCGCTATAAAATCCTGACACTCTCGCTTCAGATGGTTCGTCAACTTGAAGAGTACCCTAACGTCAACTACTCTCCCGGTTTTGCAATCCCACAACGCTCTATTCCTTTTGGTCCTCCACAGAACACAAACTGGTCTCCCTGGGTCGGTAATCCTACTGGAACATCTCCTCCACAACCCTCAGCACTCCCAAGCAACCCACGATTCTCTTCTAGCTCTCACTCCGCCATGGCATTCTCCCCAGTTGCACAGCCCGTCTCCCAGGGCGCTGCGCCAGCACTCACAGCACCCATACCGACCATTGCCACTCTTCAGCCTGGCGTTGCTAATATACATAACCCGAACTACGATCCTGCACTCAAGATTGCCTGGGCGCGAGACGTAATATCCCTAGTTGACCGTTCAATCAACACGTCCTCATCAACCGATCCCCCCGTTGGCCCTGCAGTGATCGATGACCCCGCTCTGCTTCGCCTGGCCCAGTTGGCTGTCCCAACAATCCTTCAGATCGCCAGCTCAAACGTCCAGCCATTGCCTCCCCATGTTGCCGAGGCTGTCTACCTCCGCGCAACTCTTGCTGCCAGCGGCGCTTATCCTGAGCATATTCCCCATAATCCCCGTGTTGCGTTCCGGGATTTCGAGAGCTCTGCAAGAGCAGGTTATGCAGCAGCTTGGTTTAGGCTTGGACGGGACTATGAGAATTTCAATGATGTGACTCACGCCCGGGACTGCTTCGAGCGCGGTGTGAAGCTCGGCGTTGAGAGCTGCGCATATGTACGTCCTATTTATACTTCCATCATAAATTGCTGACCTATCTTTAGCGTATGGGAATGGCTCACCTTATGGGTCAGCTCGGGCTCCAGCCCAATCCATCCGTCGCGCTTCCGCTTCTGCACCGCGCCGCCACTCTTGCGACTGTGACAACACCGCAGCCTGCCTATATCTTCGCCTTACTCCTGCTGGGCGAATTCACCTCGCTTCCATCACCTCTTCCTGCTTCTGCCTTCGCTCCATTCGTCTCAGCCGGTTCTTCCGTCATATTAGAGGTCAGAAAACATTTAGAACGCGCCGCCTACTTAGGGTTTCCCCCAGCTCAGTACAAGCTCGGGCATGCCTATGAATTCGCCCAGCCTCCATTCCCCTTCGACCCCCTGCTCAGCGTCCAGTACTATAGCCTAGCAAGCCAGCAGGGTGAGGTGGAAGCGGATATGGCACTTAGCAAATGGTTCCTCTGTGGATCTGGGGGCGGAGAGGGTGAAGAAGGCGGCTTCGAAAAAGATGAAGGATTGGCGTTCAGTTTTGCCGAAAAGGCGGCAAAGAAAGGTCTAGCAAGCGCCGAGTTTGCTATGGGATATTACGCGGAGGTTGGGGTCGGTTGCCCAAAAGATCTACAAACTGCGATCGAGTGGTACAAGCAGGCTAGCCTTTCTTTAATTTTTTTTTCCATACGTCAACAGTATTGATCTACTCCTAGGCTCAGTTACATGGCAATAATGATGCAACAGAACGCCTCAACGCATTATCCCAGCCCTCACCTGACTCTTTGTCGAGGCAGCAGCATGACTCAATTACAGAGAATAAACTTGTTCGTAAGCGGACCCAGGCCAAGCAGCGTTCATCGCTTGCGTTCAACACTGCATACAATATGCAGCAACAGGCACCACAACAGCAAGGATACCCAGCATCTCAAGGAAACGACATTCAACAACCATTATACCCAGGGCAACAAGGTCAACCACAAGGTATTGGTAGGCGACCCGATGATCAAAGAATACCAGATAAAATCCGTCAAAATTCTGGGGGATACCCTGGTGCCCAGTCACCAGGTGGTGCGTTGACGCCCGCCCAGCAGTATCAGCAGCAGTACCAACAATCGCGACCTGGGCAACAGTATCCCTCACCACCTCCAGGCCAGGGTGGGCGCCACCCTGTGCATGCGCAGACTCAGCCGCGACCTGGACCTGGGGCGGGCCGTCGGCCGCAGTCCGCTGGAGGACCTGGTGGTGCCCCTGCCCATCGGTACACATTGGTCGACTCCCCTGCTCAACCACAAGGTGGAAATTTGTCAGCTCGTCCGGGCGGTGGGGGCCGGTTCCCCAGCGCAGGCTATGTAGGATCCCCTCCAGGCCCTCCTCAAGATGATCACGACGATGGACCTGTCACTCCTCCAGGGGTGACTCTCGGGCTGGGGGGTGGGCACGTCTACGCGCCCAAGCCTAGCAAGGGACCTGCGACGTTTGCAGAGATGGGCATTCAGAGTGCCAAGGCGGAGGACAAGGAGTGCATTGTGATGTAGTCGATAAGACGCCTGGAGGGGTTGTTATTTATTTTCTCTCGTTTTTCTACAGTCACATATCTACACTAGGTACTGTCTTCTGCCTTTACGGCTTAGAATGATACCAAACGCTTTAATCACTACGGATAGACAATAGACACACATTATGACGATTTGTAGATGTGTGTAGACGCATGTGGACCTATGTGGATCTCGCCGGGGTCACATGATGTTTGTCCAGCACGCGTCGTTGAAAACGCCTCTTTCTTGTTAACTGCTCAGCCGTCCGCAAAGGCTTACTGTTTTCTTTTTTGCTGTCCCATCAATCTCATCCATGTCCACCACCGCCACCCCTAATGACTCTCCCATCGCCACTCCCATCCAGCCGATGCACAACCCATCTCAGGCCGCGCACGTAGTCGTTCCACAGGCACCCCTCGGCACCGTCGCCAATCAGGCCCCTGGGATGGGCGCCAGAGCACTACTGGCCAAAAAGATGGCCAAAAACCAGTCCGTCGCCACTCACCGATAAATGATTGCTTCTCCTCACATTTGCGCCTAGCAATCCTACCTTCATCTCCCCTACCGATAACCTTATGACTCCCGTTACCCAGAAGCTCAATGCTGCCAAGAAGAAACACTTCACCAAGTTTGTCACTCTCTATCGCCCAATAACTTTCACTAATGACCGAAAAGGGGAGCAAAACATGTTCAACTATTTGCACAACCTGAAGAAGTCACCAGCGATGAGCAAATAGACGTGGATGAACCCGCAGGGCGCAAAGAGACGCTAGAGGATGATGGCGAGAACCCCTTCTAGCACACCTGTTGAATCGTTTGGCTGGACCCCCGCGCTTTCTTGATGAGAAGCGTTGACGAAACCCATAGTAGTCGTTTTTTTTTGTTGTCTTCATGTCTGTCTGTAATCCTTTTACAATGTAAAGATGTATCACCACCATTATTTTGCTTTGGTCCCAAGTGTTCGTTCCCACGGAACATGACGCGTCGCGTACAACCTCTGCTTATCCCGAAACCTCATGGATGATTTCAGCCTGCGCTCAAATCTGGATGAGGAAGCCACACCTTTTATTCCCGAATCCCTCGAAGATGTCAGGTTGAATATTCAGCGGCTGAGGGAGCAAATCATGGCATCTCTGCCCCCAAATCAATTGAACCCCATGTACGTCACTTGCCAAGCTTGCTCTCTTGGTACTGAAATATATATTCTTCAGCCAGATGCAGAGTGTGCTGAAGAATCTTCCCAGGCTAACAGAACAAGATCTTGTCAGTCTTGGGTATAAGGGTAATTCTGCGAAGTGATCTCAGCTACAGCCATGACGGTTCGCTTAATAATAATATGCATGTCAGATTCTTTGTGTCCTATATGCCTGACTCCGTATCTCGCAATTCTCGCCGAGGAGGAGGCTGCGATTGCGATGGACTCTCCAGCACATCCTATTGAAGAACTGGGTATAACGAGACTATCTCAGTCATTCCAATGCGGTCACATCTTTTGTCGAAAAGAGTAGGTTGTGTCTCTTGCTTGCATAGAGGTTGCTCATCAATCAGCGTAGTATTTCTAAATGGATCCAAGAAGCGGTAAAAGTCTTTCCTTCAATGAGGATCTGATGAAATTGTTGAACTTCGCGTTCTAGCATGACTCTTGTCCACTGTGCCGACATCTACTCATAGAATCGTCAGATCACCACAACATGAATCAACAACATGATGGAGGGCCTCTGAATGCGATTGAGAGACAAATTGCAGAGCATATGGACCTCTGGTCAAGGATCCCCCATGCCACCAATGATGAATCCGTACCCATACCCATGAGTGTCCTTGCGAATACCACTACCCATGCTGGTGCTACAGATGATAGAAATGAAATTTCTGGGATGTATTCGTAGATATTAGCCAGCCGGATTAACTTGATAATTCTGGGCGCCACACACATAACACTCAGACTCCTAGGCCAGATGTATAGTATATATGACGTCCATGGCGTGTTTGACAAGGTGTGGGTATTAGAAAGAGTGGTATGTATGCAAGGAGTGGTAGGTTGGTGCCAGCCTTATCCTACATTCAAATGTGGAAGTAACTCGGTAAGTGTAGTAAGGTCCGTGAGGTGCGTGCCCGTAGAGGACGGCTCAATTTCTCCGGCAGAATCTGAACAGATTGCGTTTGAAGAAGTAGAACAAGCACTGGGAAGTACTTACACTTTAGCAAACAGATGAACGGTATCAAAAAAAGACTTACCCCGGTGAAGCGCACCGCCGCGAGGCCGAAGGTTGAGTAAAGAATCACGGCGAAATACATGTTTTGTTTCCTCTGCAAGTGAGCCTGATCTTCAGCGGCATTACCCGTAGACAGCCCGTTCAAGTTCTCGATCGCAATGGCCAAAGTAGCGTTGGTGAGCATCCACATAGCTACCAGGCGAGTACGGAAGGTCTTATTTTGATCATCCATCGTGGGCTTTTCGATTACTTCTTTCGTTTCGACTTTCGTGATAGCACGAGTGACTGTTTCTTTGAAGGCAGCGTCGACGTCTTCTTGTGGTTTTGCGGTGTCAACCACGACAGGTGCATCGGCACCTTTCGCTTTCGATGATGAAACTGAGGGCAGTGCATCGTCTTTGTCACTTCCTTTCGTACCCCAAGATACCTAGGAAGTTTCAGATATTAGAGGCAACAGATGAAGACCAATTAGGGTCTTACATCGTGCAAGTTGCAAAATGCGTATACGTTGAGCACATTGGTGAAGCTAGGGGCAAGGCAAAGGTATTGGAAAAAGCTGGAAAACATATGCCAAGGATCACGCTACGGAAACCTCTAAGTTACTAGTTAATATGTGAGCTGTCAGCACTCACATAAAGGAAGGAAGCAGTGAAGTAAATGCCTAGGATCTTGATTAGTCGGACAAACAGCGAGTCATTGATATACATACCATATGTAGATACCATAGCAGCAATTAAAGCACCAACTGGGGGCACGAAGAACGTTTGGATAACTTCTGCTGTCGTCTTGTGTTTGAGCAATTCAGGGATAGCCTTGGAGGAACTTGAGTAAAATGCGCCTTCACAGATCATAAAATTAACGAACCGAGAATGACTTGATTGTCAGCCAGAAGGAACAAACTAAAAGGTAGATAGCAAGGACTGCATAAACCCTAATAATTTTGCTTTGGGAACGAATGTCACAGATTTCTTCCATGTGCTCACCATAGTGTGATCGCATACATCGCTCGTTCACCCTTCGGCCGATTACCGAGCGCAAGGATGAATTGCATAGCTAGGAATGACAAGTAGATCCATTTGAGCGCAGAGTTGACCCAGTGTGTCTGTAGTGATCATATCGTCAGGCAAATTGCGGTGAAAATCGAAGTCCAAGGACGTACAATAGTAACAGTTCCAAAAATGACGATGTGTTGACCAGGAAGGAGATCAATGATGATGCTGAACGTGAGCCACAAATTCGCCAAAGCAAACCATGAAAATATTAGCGAGAACACGTTGTACTACGTGTGTAAGGTGAGTATTCTCCTGCCTAATCTGTGCCAAGTACCACTCACAAGAGCCTGAATGTGTAGGAAGAACATCCGGAATATGCCATGTCCAGACTTGTAGAACATAAAAAAGTTTACGAGTGCATACTGCGGCGCCGTTAGAATAAAGCACTTCCTCAAGTACGACAAAAAAAACTTACGACTGAGGCAGCAAATGAACCATTCAGCCATCTTCGACGCTGCCCGATTAGCTCCACGGCAGTTTCAGGGACATCAGTCTCAGCCTTGCTTGGCTTAACGTATGTAAGTGTCCACTTGTCACCGGCCTTTGCAACCAGCTCGAAACACAAGATACGATCCTCAGCTGGCCAGAAAGGTTAGATTTTCAGGTTACTTCGGAGAGTTGATCCGTACCCAAGAACATATTCTTGGTGAAAATGTTCATCCCATAGATGCCCTTGGGACCGAGTCGATCCGCAAGTGAGTGATCACCATGGAAGTACTGCTCTAGCGGGCGGCCTAGAATCGCACGGAAGCGGTATGCTGAGAAAGCTCCAGGTAAGACGGAGACGTAACCAAAGCTACTCTCCAGCGGCTTATCTAGAATGGAGATGAGCACCTGTACCAAGGAATGATGGAATGAAAATGCAAACCAAGGATGTTGGACATCTTATATTCGAAATTCTGGGCAGCCACCAGGGGGTTCAACAGTTTCTTACCTCCTTGGATCATAGCGTGGATTTCACCTGAACAATGATTTAAGAAATAGGGATCGATGCTCCGAGAGTAATGTCACTAACCACAGCAACCTCCAAGGTGAGCATTATTATAGAAAGCCTCCCATAAATAGTAGATAGACTTGTGTCCAGGTTTGGTCCCTGCGTCGAGGAGTACACAGATTTCGGGCTTTAGGTATGGAGCTCAATAAAATATATTTGTGAGAATAAACAACCTGCCTTGAGCATTTTCCCTATCGCGTTGAACAACCAGCGATGTGAATTGATCTTCTTCTGATTTTTCGCCTTTAGAACGAAGATAATTTGGACTGGCACCAAATTCAGAGGGTCGTTTGGCTGAGGTAGTACAAGCTGGGGACTAGCATCCACAGAAAGTTGTGTCGTATACTGCATGTTGATGTTGTAGATTACCTCGATGATAGCTGTATAGTTTATGACGTACCTCAAAAATGTGCGCAACAGTGTCCTTCCCGTCGACTTGCTTCTTCATGATGCCGTCTTGATACACGCCAACAGTCGCCAGGAGATCTAGGACACTTTTGTCCATAGCTTCTAGACCGTCCACAATTAACGCAACAGTGATTTTCTGCCACCCTGGGTTTCCTTCCTCTGCAGTCCTGCGCCAGAATTTTGACTGTTTCGTCTTGCAGATATCTCGAATGTTCAGCATGACGCCATGCAGCGTACGCGCATAGAGGGTCTTGTCCTCGTTGTAAGAGGTGACAGCGATCAGTAGTTCTGTATCACGGTTATACATTTTCGTCCGCAACGACCAACCATTTGCCTCGCTGAAGTCGTCAGGGTCGCAGGTCGCAGCCGTGTACCGCATATGACTGCGGATGATATATTTAATTAGCATAACCGAGCGAACAGTGGGCCACTTACGAGAACTCGGTAGTGTTGGTGGAGGACCATTTTGCTTCGATCGCGCTGTACACTGGTGTCGGCACAGGATACTCGGCGATGAAGTTACCATTCGTCAGCTTGACTTTACGAGTAATACCGCGTTTGATGGTCTGACGGCGTCGCCATGCGCTCTCCACGCCGTTGGTTGCCGTAGATAGCACTGATTCAGGACGTCCAGCGTTGTAGGAATCTCCCAAACTATTGGGGTCCAGGGGCCTTGAGTGTAAGTTTGAGTAAATATTTGGAACGTGGGCTAGAAGACGACGTACGTAGGTGGGTAAAAGGAGGTCAAAGGCTGTTTCTCGACATACTCCTCGTCATCGTAAGCGTCCCTGATTGAGAGGTCCGTTGTGCTCTGGTAAGGAGTGGGCTGGTGGTATGGGGGACTTTCAGGCTCTTGAAAGTGAGTCTGGCGTGGTCGGTCTGCGAATGGGTCGCCATAGTCTGCCCTGTAGGAGCTGTTGGACGAAGGAAGGGGTGGGCGCTGGTCAGCCATTGGGAAGAGCGTGTAGGTCGTAAGAGTTGATAGGAAGGCCTAAATTGCGGCCAAGTCGAGCTTTTGTTTGCAACGGGGCGATGTTGTCACTAATTATAAATTGGCACCGCTTGTTACCGAC
The DNA here is from genome assembly GCA_018282025.1 of Sphagnurus paluster. Lineage (NCBI taxonomy): Eukaryota > Fungi > Basidiomycota > Agaricomycetes > Agaricales > Lyophyllaceae > Sphagnurus > Sphagnurus paluster. Next base: position 69,071 of record JABCKI010005735.1, read on the forward strand.
CAAGTAATCAGTATCCCCCAGCCACCGCAATCCCTCCGTCAATCTCTTACATACTATTACCTCAGAGTCAGTGATGGCAGTGCCTCGCGCTGCAGTACTCGCTTGCTCGCCTGCAGCTCTCGTATGTAGCTTTTGCCTGCCGACTCCGCAGGAATCCTTCAACTACGAATCTAAGCATGCTTTATCTGCGTAAGTATGCCGTTCAGTGTCGTAATCAAACCGTAACCTTCTTCTTTCGGTTCATTGCGGAACGCAGCCACCACTGTAGACCCTAGAACGGGGTTTTTTTCCTAGGCAGAAACAGGTTCGAATAATCAGTTTACCTGGCGATAAGAAACAGTGGACCTGGTGCTACCGGGTTATGAATAACGGGTTAATACCGAGTAATAGTGACACGTTATGTGAATCACTTCCCTAGGTAGATTTTGTGAAATATCGTGTGGTTTTTTCAACCCGTTTACATAGTCATTATAGAACAGGTTTCTTCTACCTGTTTAACAGGGAAAATATGATT